>VUQK01013550.1:4744-18684 GCA_015106715.1 Bujurquina vittata | reverse complement strand
ACCGACAGACAGTCCTTATTGTCAAACCCTGCAAGTCACCTTGGTGATATTTTCACTTACTGTATGACTTGAATCCTTTTCCTAGGCCCATTAAGGCCATTTTCAGAATGCCCTGTTGACATGAATGACTGATACAGAGGAATTGCGTTATCCCTGTTGCCATGAGTGAACTCACTAACAATGCATTAGATGTCCAAGAGTAGTGTCTGACTCACAAATCAAGCGGTTCAACAGTAATTTTCAAAAAGGAGCTGGAGCCAGTTACAGTTCTTCTGTTTGACAAACCAGTAGCAGGCTACAATACACTGAATAGATGTGACCACACGAGAATGCATTTTCTCAAAATCTTGAAGCAGTACTACATAATGTGAGGAAAGCTGAGAACAAATAAAAAAAAAAAGTTTGCTGCAGAAAAGCATTCAATATAACCTTTTACCTGATTTTAAACAATAAACATAGTGGCACCGAGCTATGACATGACAAATGTCTAAAAGCAAACTGGCTTGAGTAGCATCTTTCTGCCGAGTGGCTCTGATCAAAAATGCACAAACCTTTTATATAAAAGGTATAATAAAACCCCACCTGATTGTAAAAATTAACCCCTGTACTGCTTCTGGCTCAGTCACAGCAGAGTAAAATTATGATGGAAATCTCAAAAAAACATGGGTTGCCACATGATTGTACTGATTTATATATATATATATATATATATATTTGATATTTCTTTTGCTTTTGGTGACCACTTTCAGTTTCAGGGCGATTGTACAGGTTGCCCAGTGCGAGGAAAACTGTCGCCAAACACCGGCTGTCAGACTGACAGCAGCCACTCTCAGATTGGCGAAGGTTTGCAAATAATTTATAAACATGGAAAAATCACCAACTTGTTGCAATCAGAATCGTTTTGTGCACAACATGTCTGTGACGCATCTCTTTGCAATAGGGAACTTTAACAACTGGTTGTATTCTGGGTATGTTCCTGTGTAAAAGCAAGGATATCATTTCAATAAGGAGAGATCTTTCGGAGGAATTGAACATGATTTATTAATATACAGAATTCAATTAAGCTATGTGGCGATTAGACTCCAATGGCCCATCGTGGCAGAATGGAATCCCAGGGGTGATAGGAATTAGGGCAGGACCCCCCAGAGTCTAGATGCTGGCGGTGGTGAAGATAAAGATGGAGGCTTGGATGCAGACTTGGATCAGGTGGAGATGAGGAGGAGATGGGTTACACGAACAAGTCTGCAAGGTAAGGGGAGAGATTGAAAGCACACAGAGTGTAGGCTGATTGGCTTGAAGAAGGCGGGCAGAAGGATGATTGGACGAGAGCAATGATGATGGCTTTGAGTTTAGCATAGGAAAATGAAAGTGATGTCAAGAACAGACAACTGAGTGGTTACAGATCTTCTTTATTGAACTTTATTGAAGGTATCAGCTTCATTTTGCTCTTTGTCATGAAATTTTGGCCGTTAAACCACCATCCTGCAAGTGCATCACTGTTTGTGGAGGAATGTCTATATTTCTGTTTCTGTATGAGTTTGTGGCTGGACTGAATGTAATTAATATTAATTTTTGTGTATGTTGATGCTAATAGACGCTAAAAGATTTGTGAGTTTTGCCAATTCAGTTAATTGTCACATTATCACAAACAGATTGCGTGCAGTTGCCAGCATGACTCCATTCAGTTGCAAACTGATAGCACACTGACTCAGTCTTATTGCCATTTTATCACTGTATATATGCACCAAAGTCGCAAGCTCATTGCACATGGTCGTAACTGTTTATGCAGTGGTCTCCAATCCCTGTTTTTCCTTCATAAACATTAGCAGAAAAAGTAGAAGATTCACAAGGTGCATGTTTTTTTGCTTTTTATGGACAGAGATCCAGAACTTTTGGATAATACCTCATATAAGCACAAGGTTTGTCTATAATATTGCATGTGTTAAGCCCTTCCCAAAGATTTCATCTGCTATAACTTTCTGTTCTTTTTATTCTATTTATTTTACTTTGCACTACGTTCTAAATATTGTCATTCACATCCTGCTTTAAAAATCCATTTGATCTAACATCAAAACACGAAAAAGTGAACACTGGAGTCATGAAAGGACATTCTCATATATCTTACAATAAAAAAATGTTTTTGTATCCAACACATATTGTATATTATGAGGTCTCAACTTGAGAGCTGGACTCTTTTGTTAGAATCCCCTGAGCTGAAGCCAAGGTGGCCTATTTTGAATTGGCTGTCATGTACCTGAACAGTAAGCTATCCACCAGGTGTAAAAAGTCCTTTGTGTAAAGGCCAACATATCATCACAGGCTTGCGAAGTTGATGACCTGAGTGTGTACCTCCTCCACCTCTCCTTATAGTCATATCACTTTGTCATCCAATGGGAAATGACACACTAGCACATAGCCCTGACAAGGCCCTGCTGATTCTGCACACAGATGGCTGGCGGCACTGCAAAGGCACACAGCAGCCAGTTTTTGCTCTTCTGTTTACAAACAGCAACCCTTTAGGGCATTGCTTTTACCAGATATGTCATTCTTCATTTAAATATAAGTGTAATGTTATATTGGGAAATAAAGTGTGTATGAATACTGTTTTGTGTAAGTAATATTATGATTCTGCTTCTCTTAAACCATGCAAGTACATTACATCAATTTGCATTAAATGCTTGTTTGCAGATGCCACCGTATATATCCCCTCATTTGATGGAACTTCTTACTTGGAGCTACGGCCGCTTGCATTGCTTCTGCAGCTTTCCGGTGACGGCAATGATCGACCCACTGCAGTCAAGGACATTCCTGTTTTTCTCTATTTGACAGTGAAAACCAGATCTACACAAGGAACTATCCTCTACAGTGAGTAGGGTCATTTTGATTACGAGTAAAGCTTTGCAGCACTAAAAGGAAGCATAGAAAATTTCTTAGGAAATATGCATTATGTTGGATACCTTATAATACAGCTTTTTTCCCCTTAAATGTGTCCTTGCAGGTTTGATATGAGCCATCATTGAACCATACCATACCATACAGTATGGTATTTTCTTTTCTTTTTTTAATGCCTTTTTTCTCATGTTACGTGAGGCTAGACATGTCCATCCAGTAAGTGATCAAGCTGTCATTATTGATGAAAATTTCCCAGTATCAACATTTACACCGAAGAGGATTTTGCTTTGTTTGCAAAGTGAAATTAGAGGCTCAATAGAGCATTTATGTCATTTACATTTGCATTTAATTCACAGCCAGTTTCCTCTTAGCTTAGCTCTTCCTGTGCTTTCTGAAATTAACAAAATTCCAATAACCAGCACCTCTAAATTTCACAAATTTGCATTTAATTAGCATCTCATTTGATTTTTGTCCAACAAAGCAAAGTGTACTCATGAGAGATTTTAGGTTTATGTACTGGACTATTTTTTTGTCCAGATGCAATAATTTGTTTTTTCTTTGTTTCCCCTTGTTTGGCAAAACTAAGCAAAATATATATTCTTAAGTTGTAAACTTCAGATGATCTATAATTATCTATGGGTTGATGTCTTCAGAATGTACCTTTAGAGACCCTTGGGTGATTGGCAGAACAAGTGGAACAACTTTATTTGCAGAAAACAGACATGAGCACTACACGAGTATGGCAGTGGTGATAAGAGCCTCTCAAAAGATGAGGGGCAGGCTACACTGTTTAATGCTTTCTACACAAAAAGGAAAAGTTCCTCTGCTGTCATGCTTGTTGTCTCTCTATAGATGCTCTTGACATCTTCTGTCTAATTATGCAGGAAAGATTTGTCTGTCTGTGTCGTGCTTGATTACACT
This sequence comes from Bujurquina vittata, assembly GCA_015106715.1. NCBI lineage: Eukaryota > Metazoa > Chordata > Actinopteri > Cichliformes > Cichlidae > Bujurquina > Bujurquina vittata. The sequence continues at coordinate 14,871 of VUQK01013550.1, read as the reverse complement.
GACATGTTGAGATCATGATACTGTTTCTAAGTTCTTGCAAGCAAAACTGCTCTGCAACAGTGATTATGTCACAGGAAACAAGAAGCAAAAGAGTGAATGCCATCCGAAATGATCCGAGTTCAATCATATATTCACAACATGAAGCTGTTTTGCATATTTATATTTTTCTTCTTATTTGAGCCTTTATTTAATCAGGTAAAAGCTCAAGAACGGACTGAACATGACCGCAGCAAACCTTGTTAGCGCAATCAAACTATACAGTCACGATATCCATTTCATATGCAGTGAAATCAAGGCCAAAACACATGCTATCTCAAAAACAGTTTCACTGCAAATTTAGGAGCAATCACCCTGACCAGAACTATTTCTTGATCCTTGAAATGACTTCAGTTCCCCCGAAGCAACCAGTTCTGACAGTTTCAGGTCCTTCTGTACATTACTCCAGGAGGAAGGGCCAGCATATTTATTACACAAGAGATATGTAAAGAGTCTGCGCTAAAGCAACAATCCGTAACGTTTCACTTTCACTTTTAAGAATGCACACACTGATCAATATCAGGTATTAGTATTAAAAAATTCATTGGCCTGACTTTAAAAGTCACCTGGGGACAGCCATGGCCTGACTCATCCATTGCAGGAAACTATGGGATACAAAGACAGCTCTTATGTTTTCAAGGCTGCAAGTAAAAAGGCTTTTTTTTTCCCAATTTTTGATTTCATAGCTGCGATTTCTGAAATGTTTAATTAGTTCTGACATTTTCAGCCAAAAAGAATAGAATAGAATAGAATAGAATCCCTTTATTGTCACTATACAGGATGTACAATGAGATTGGAGGAAAAAAGAGAGCACCGAGTGGAGGAGCCGTGAGCCGCTGCGTCTGTGCGTGCCGCCATCTTGAGGCAAGATACAACCAAATGTTAAGATAATGTGTCAGGAGTATCATGTACCTTTTCAGATGGAAAAGCAAGCAATGCTCTGGTGGAGGATCATAGATAGTCTTTTCTTTTGTCCACAGCTGGGAGTTTGTTTTTTTCCCTTCTTTTCCCAGTGCTGATGATTGAGCTATAACGTAAAAGCGAACAAAGGAATCCTCGTAAGGCAAGAGCCGGACACTCACATGCAGAGATAGGATTGGGATCACCCTTTATGTCAACTGTGAGCTCTACACTGCATGTCTGCCTGCTGCCAGCTCTTTTGTTCCCGCACCTGTGAACACACATACACACTTCCCTTTGTTATAGTAGAAGATTGGGATGGGTAGGCCAGGCAACCCCAAGTAGACCTTCATAACAATGGAGTATTGTTTTGGGAAGAGAGGAGTCAGTGATTTTTTTTTGCTTTTTCTTTTTTTTTTTGGAGGAGAGCAGAGGAGAGCTGAGAAAGCTGAGCCATGAAAACTTTACTTAATTACACATCTGTTCAAAATGTGTATGCATATATTAAGCATCAGCCAGCTTAGGGGTGAAGCCACAGCATGAACGCCTTGAGCTATTCTAATGACTTCCCAAAAAAAACAAAAAACTCTCCAACTCCAGGTCTCCGTGGACCGGCTCCTTGCTCTAAAAACTGCATCCACCTTGAGTTTGCTAGGCTCTTGTTGTTCCTGTGCTACACCACAGCAAGTCAGGTGCAAGTCCAACAAAACTGTAACCAGCATACATTGTGTGGTGATCATGGGTGATTTATTCCACACCCACCAGTGTAAGACATCATAACATTCATCTTTCTGGTCTAACCTAGATCAACCTCTTATCTGTGACATCATCTACAGGTCCTAGACCTATTAAACAGCTCAGTGCACCTCAGGGTTAACCCATATTTCCTCTCCTTTGATCGTAATGTGGATTTTCTGGCTTGACAAACTGTAATAATATTGGCGAGGAGTAAATCCGGGAGTTTAAAATTCAGGTGCAAAAAGACCTCCTCGAACCCAGAATATATGATACAATTGCAGAAATGTACATTTTTATTTATTTAACATGATTATTTCCCCACTAAAAAGTTACTCTTAAGTGCCAGCTTACTTTTGTTATGCAGTGTAATTCAGAAGGAAATAACAGAGTTATTCTTTCTGTACGCTTTTGACACTACAGGCTGTATTGTGGGGGTGGGGAGGGGGGCAGTTTTGCTTTTACTATTCTTTTGGGTAATAATAGCTTGACTTTTCTTCACGGGGCTGACATTGGCCTCCCACGATGGCTACTGAGTGAATTAGTGTTCTACCAAAGACTTAAATCTTTGTATTTAAAGAGCTATTAATTAGGCAGCACTCAGAATGTAATAGAAGTCTAAATGAGCGCTTTATATAGGGTTGGTGTACTTGAAAGGTCAGCCAGCTAAACCTTAAATAGACACAGAAGATGGTGGCATCAATTTAAACACAACTATGTGATATCATGTCTGACACGGATGCTTAATTAAAGTGATCAAAAGCCAAGCAGTCAGTAAGTTAAGGAATAAAAACTTTTTTTTTTTATTTTAAACACAATATTTCCAGTATATGTGTATTTTTGTTACAGCTTAAAATCCTGCTTTATGTATAAAATTCAAACCCACATTTCATTTGTGTTGCAGAAATGTTAGGGTATATTATTAAGGAAATATTTAAAAATCATAAATAACAGGTCTGAGAATGGAGAAGCAGAATAATTGCAAAGCAAAGCAGTTAGTTTGCTACCCCATACTTGAATTAATGGTTTGAATTTGGATTATTTTTTTTTTACTTTCTTTTCTGTTTGAAAAACCAAACATTACATGTGCAAAAATAATATAGCTTCAGGGAGACTTTTTTTTCCCCCCTAGAAAAGCTTTTCAAAACATGTCTGAGAATACATTTGCAACTGTCATAAGTCATAAGCTATGCATTTTATATACAAGACTGTGCATTAGAAACTACACAGCTTTGCTCTAATAATGCAAGATGTTTCCTGACTTCTCTAATTAGTGTTTTTCTCCTACTATGCACAGGACAGTAACAGGAAACACTCGCATTGTAATTCCTTAAATTGTAATGTGGCTGTAACACAACTTTTTTGGATTTGGATGGAACAAAAATAGTGATTTGAAAGATTGAAGTTTCAAATCATGAACACTCAGAGACTGAGTACAGTAACACCACCTTGGTAGCTGTCAGACGTGACTTGATGTCAGGATTGCAATATTGTCTCACCTCCACCCTGGCATAAGTCGCCTCATATATTCACTGCCACCAGTTATCTAGCTGTGTGGATCGTAAGTCATACCAGTCTGAGGCTTTGCAGATTTACACTATAGATCAGTCTGAAAAATTGACTGCTTTTTCAACCTGATGTCATCTTTATTCCAAACCAGCTTTCGCCACACTCAATTTTAGACGCGTACACGACTGTAAATTACAAAACGTAGTCATAATTTTAGGTTAGTTGGTTCAATTAAATCAGTCTGCTCACTGTTCTCAATAATATTTACAGTATCTCACTGGCACAGAAAGCAGACCGCGAGCCTTGTCATGAAGAGAGATGGATGTTCAGAAAGCATAAATAGTGGGCACGGTGCCTTTTATCTAGAAATACTTCCTGGCATATAGCACCCCTCTTTTTCACATCAGTGGATATGAACTGAAAAGAAAACTCGAGAGATCAAACAGACAAAGTTAATCAGAAGAAAACCAAAAGACATGCATTGAGATGCGGAGACTCTCTGCGCCAGACCTGCTCCTTATTCTCCGCTCCCCTTTTTACACCTCTCCCTGAAGCAAACTCGCGAGTCTCCCCCCGGACTTCAATTGTCAGCAAGAGAAGAGAAATAGGAGGAGGTGGGTGAGCCAGAGAGAGGGGGAGGGAGCGAGCAGGAGAGAAAGCAGGTGACGGGGACTGGCAGAAGGACGAACGCTCTGTTAAGTTCAGCACAGAGTAACAGGGCCATGGGGACTGCAGGAAACAATATTCTTACAGAAGAAAAAAAATAGCAAAGGAAAAAATGCTGCAACTTTGACATCTAGAGAAAATAAAATTTGGAAGCAAATGAGTTATAGAGCTAAGCAGCAAAGTGATTTAAGAGGAGATGCGGGCTCATTTTTGCAGTAGGAAGATGCAGCTATAAGGTTTTCTTTGGTGCTGTGTTCATAAACCTTTTACAGCCCGCCGTGTCTGTATTTTTGTGATGTGCCTTTGACAAAAAACATTTGATATCTTAGTGGATTCGTTATTTTATGATGCCTTTTTAGAGGTAATATTTGACCTTTTTCTGTTTTGAATTTTTTGCAGAAATGCATTTTTAAAGCAACAATAAAATGCCAGAGTCAGGTTTTTTTCTATTTCTTTAGAGGGATGTGATTTTTATGATGGCAGCTGAGTAATTTCAGACCTAAACATTTCACTCTCCTTCACTGTTCAAAGTGACTCATTTGCTACCACTCTGTTCCAACCAGCGCCGCCCACTGCTTGCTTTAAAAGTATGATTGTTCTTTAAACCCTTCTAAAAAAATGTTTGAATAAAAATTGAAGCGTCCCTTGTTTCTCACCTCATGTATGTTTTTGTCAGCAAATATATGCACTGCTAACAACAAGCCCTGGATGTCCGAATATTTTTGCACTATACCATAAAGTTTGAGTAATATTTCATGTTTTCATCACAAACTTTAACACAAGCAGAAAGTGTCAAAAGCAATTGTATGCAACAGGAAAGTCAAGTACCAAATTTCTTGAATTAATAGGAATGTCCTCGTTTTGTACTGCTGTCTACAGATTATCATCAAAACAAAACTACATTTAACAACTCATCAGTTGTTTTCGGTCTTCACATGTAAAGAGTCCAAGCTGCTGTAAAATAAAACTGCTGCCTGCATTCAAGCAAAAAAAAAAATACATTTTTGGCTAAACAAAGGCTCTTAGAAGTATTCAAACTAGACACAGATGTCTCAGCTTTTTAGAAGTTTGCCAGCCTTCTAATAATTTGTGGAACATTTTACTTTTAATATGCTGAAATCAGTTCAGTCTTTGTAGATAGATATATGGAAATAGCTGAATACAGATGAACAGCAGAATATGTGGGGGTTTTCTGCCCTTGACAGGAAGCCTCTTGCATAAGATTTTATAACAAAGCAGTTTGGAATTGTTTGATGCATAAACCCAGAATTAATATTTACATTGAGTTTTGATTTTTTTGCAGGAACAATATCAAAAGAAGGTTGACTTTTAGAATTTTGAAGTTGGATATAAATTTTTATATCTTAAAGGGCACTAAACACAGATTCATTAAAACCACTGAGAGGTGGCGGGTGGAAAATCTGATTACATGTTACAGTGCAGTGTTCTACTGCGACACTGTGGGTTCTTGACATTCGTCTGGATGTTAATTTGTCACATACTGCTCAACAAAACATTATTCCTGTGCAAGCTCAATGCCCTAATACCATCAACAGTCTCTGACAGCAGCAGAACAGTGTGACCCACCACGCAGTGAACGCTACTCGAGAAAGCCTCACAGAACACAGCACGGAGGCTGAGTTGTTGACCCAGTCCCCAAACTTTCCAGATTCTGATACCATCCACAGGATGTACCGGAACGAGCTACAGTATACCCGTGGAGGGCCCACTCCGCAACCCACAGAATATTTTCTATAACTATGACATTGAATATTGTGTCTCTGGGTGAAATCGCATGCTGGCAGCATGATCACACTGAAGAGCAGATGACCAAGAAATATAAAAGAAAGTTGCTGTATAAGTGATTGAGGGTAATTTTATCTCTTCAAGCAGGATGTAAACTAATTGTAAATGTAAATGCTGCAGACAAATGAAGCCATTTAAAATCCTCTTGTTCTACAATGAATGATGATGCCTTGCTTCCTACAGTGTCCCTGCTGCTATTTTCTCACGGGTTAGGAGTCCTACCCTTCTGTAAAACAAGGATAAGGAAATTATATGAGCAAGATATTCATTCCTGTGTGCCATTCTGCAACAGTGGCTTGTAGTATGGCACTGTTAAGTGCATCCCTGTTGAGTCTCAAGACAACGAAGACCTCCAAGTCAGCTTAGAGAATGCATTATCTGAGTGCAGCATATTAAGCATTGCCTCCCTTGGACAAAGAGATGGGGATTTTTTTGATGCCCTTCCTACCCTGGAGGAATTGTTCTAAGCTTTCACATGAGTTGTCATATACCCTTAAAACAACAAGCTCAGCTTTTGTTCCATTTTTCTCTGGTGTCCAAATCCTCCACTCATTTCATTACTTCAAGGGAGGAAGGGATGTCTCTGCCCACACACCTCTGTCCTAGTCCTAGCCCCAGAAAGCCACATCATCTCAGTTTCTGAGTTTTGACTCACTTACCATTGTCATTGTGAAATTTTAAGAGGCCTACCCTGATTGTGTTGAGTCTACTCGGTAGCTCCCTCTGGATGTGTAGTCCCCTGTTGCTCTCTGTAAATCAGCTGAAGTGTGCCCTATATGCCCTGTTGGAGACACAGAAATATTTTAGGTCTCTCTAATAGGAGACAATTGCTGTTCAGTTCTCTGACTTGCAAGCAGGTCTTCGCTCACAGGGGGCAGACTCTGTCTCTGTCTCCATCTCCCTGCTGCATTTTTATATTGCTCCCCCTTTGCTCCCGTGTTCTTAGACAGTAGAAGACCTTGGTAGTCTGTGTGGGAGAATTTCATGCTGCTGCTGGCTGTCGCTCCCACAATGCTCCATCTCACTTGCAAGACACTCAGAATATCCCATTGAGATATAATGTGCTGGAGTGAAGTGACATAATGTAGAGGTCATCTTCCTGTTTTGCAATCAAGGCCGTAAAGGTTGGAGAAAAGGCAGGCCTGCTGCCGTTCCTCAGAGGCTTTTCCAGCAGGAGTGAGAGGATGTAGATTTACCATCAGTCCTCCAGTCATATGATTATTCTGCTAAAGTTAAAAAAAAACTGCTTTGGATCATGCATGCAGAAGCTGTGATTACAAGTACCTGGTAATCATTCTCTTGGTAGGCAGGCAGAAGGGGACCTGCTAGAGTGATCCATGGGGAAGATACTTGTTTCCTGAGGATACCCTCTTGTATGCTACCTCTTACCTTCCTTATGGGATATAATAAACCTACTGAAAACTTGTGTGTTTATGTGCACATGAATGGATCTTTATCCACTTGTGCAGAAAATGCACTGCCTTCTGCTAACCATAGCATGGCATAAAGATCATTTAAAAAATCCTTTTACGCTTATACTAGTAGTCCTGAGCTGCATGTTAGCTCTGTGGTACAGGGGGATGATTCAACTGGTATTGATGCAGTCTTGGTATGTTATACTATGAATCATTACTCATGAGTGAACAATGCTTTGTGTTTGATGTCAAGTCTGAGATCGCTTCTTATAGCTCAGCCTGTGAAAGGAGCACTTTGGTTTACGGAGGTCTCTCAGACACTGGGGACCGAAGTTTACTTACGGTGTGTGATTTCAGCATCCAACAGTGCTGTAAGGGACAAAGAGCCCCGTGTTTACGTCCTTGCAGGGTTTTACTAAAACAGTGTCTGCAGGAAAGATTTGTTTTGAATCAGTCTCCTCTCTCTTCTCTTTTCTTAAACTTATCAGTTTTTGCTTGTGCAGTGGGTGGGAGTATCCATTGGAAAGTTTCGATCTTTCTACGAGAATTAATTATTATTCTCCACACTTTTTCAGTTGAGTTCTCCATGACCTTTGAGTAAATTTCTATTTCTTTCATATTTTAACTTGGCTAAGTCTCAATGATTTGCATGCCATTTAGTCCATCCTAATTTAATCCTTAAAGAAGTAAACATTACCATTGCTGGCAATGCCCTTTAGGCCTTAGACATTTTAGAGTTTATCAGGTCTAAGTCTGTTTATTCTCAGCTGTTTTTCGAGGAGGGAGAGATTGCACAGTTTGTGCTTTATTGTAGAACTCAAAGCAAAACTAACTAGGTTCTCTGTAAGCTGCTGTCTAAAAGGAGGCATAACTTTTAACTACAGTACGTAATTGCATTTGTTGGCAAGCAGGAATCTTCCCTTGGGTTTTTAAGTGCCAGGTAGTGGTGCTGTTATAATACGGATGTGTTTACTGCATCACAGGGCAGGGATTAGAGATCATCTTGAAAACTGAGGAAATGAGGGATATGGAGGAAGTCCTTCCTGGCTGCTATAGTTACAAAGTAATACTACTGTATGTACAAGTCAGATCACGGTCTATTTTTAAGCATCTTGTATAAACATGTTTTTTTCAGATTTAAATGCCACGTACAGAGGGGCCTCATTTTATGCACTCAGTATCTTAGATAAGCTTGAAGTCATGTCATGAATATATTAGCTTACATAATGTGTTGGGTGTGATGCAATACTTTAATGTGCAAAAAGAGACTCTTTGCTAATCACATTTTCTTACCGTTGCAGCTCAGGAGCAGAACTTTGGGGATCAATTCCTTCATGTGTTCCTCCAAGATGGAAGCCCTGTTGCTGAACTCGGTTGTGATGGCAGCCATGTTTTGCATGCAGCTATAAGTCGGAGCATCAATGACAACAGGTGGACATCAGTCACTGTCAGGTATGATGTGGCTCTCCTACTTTGCTGTCATTTTTCTATTTATTCAGTTTCCAGAGAAGAACATTTTCTTAATGAGTGTTGAGCAAGCCGAGAACATTTAAAGCCGAGAACTAAAATCATGAATGATAACATGTAAATCAATTTATATTTTATTAGCAATTAGAAATTTGAAATTGCACAGCATTTGTTTTACTTCCCCTTTGCTGATGCTGTTTTTGAAAAACCTTAAGCAACAAATGTAGCTAATCTTTTGGTTTATCACAGGAAAAAAAAAACATTTCACTCTCACACGTTACCAAACCTGATCCATATATATTTGGACTTATTCTGATCAGCCTTCTGATCAGCCGTGCTTCCCCATGCTCCACTGATCTTCTGTCTCTGTACTGCACACAAAGGCTTAGAGCTCATCACTGTGGGGCAGAGTGAGCCAGCAGGAGAAATGAGAGAGTGCCTGCTGCTGAGCTCTGCTTCTATTTACTCTTGATCGGTTCAGCAATTTTATTCATATGCAAATGAGCACATGACATCATCAAGTCATGTTTGAGCACCGAATACCTACTTTCCTTGGGTGATAGTTGGCAACGCTGAATACAGATGCCTTGCTGTTGTCAGCATGTATGCAGTGCAGTGCTGGGGTTGTATTAAACTGTAAATACTGTAATCCAGGCTCCAATGACCAGTGAAAAATTCAAATTGCCTGAAGCCACTGTAACACAGACTTATCTCCATCGTTTTCTCCATTTTCCCCTCTTCCGTGACTCTCAAGCACTAATTTTTTCAAGCCACCAATCTTGCTGTCATCATGAGTTGATTTGCGCCACTGCACCAAACATATACCTTTTTTAAAAAAAATATATAAATACAGTTATACCACTATGACGTTCTCATGTTATACCCCTAACTGTCCATTGCATTGTGGAGCAGCATTGCCAACACTGCCAGTTCAATCTTCACTACTATGCTATGAATATGGCACTCATTGTTCATGCGCTTCAGTTTTGATGATGTAACTGCTGCACAGGGTATGGCATCGCTGACGCAAAAATGTTTTAGCTCTATATTGTTCTCCCTACAATATGAGCACATATTAATAGGTGTTAATAAAGCACAAATTCAAAATAAAACCAGGCTAAGGAGTGTTAATTTTTCTGTACCCAGTCCTATTTGAAATCCTCTTAGCTATGAAGGAACTGTTTAGCAGTCGTACACCACTTCGTCTTGCTAATCATCCTTAACAAAGGGATAAAAGACATTATGAATATTTACTCAAGAATTTAGAAGCCAGCCCTGACGGTAAACATAATTGAATGAATCACATTTTCCTTTTGTTGGCCTTCAAAAGGAAAATGTGATTCATTTAACTGAAACATTCAGAACTATTTAAATTGGCTGCCACATACATGAAATATAAAGTCCATACCTTTCTCTACAAGCTTCTGATCTTCCAATGAATTGTGCACAGTTTGACTGCAGAAAAACACTGAGTTTGGTTTCAGGAAAATGGATTATAATAACCTATATTTATTCAGACACAATATCAATAGTTATGCAGATTTCCTAAATGTAATGGTGTTATGGTGCATTGTGTTTGCACAAAACAGTGTG
>VUQK01013545.1:13282-34924 GCA_015106715.1 Bujurquina vittata | reverse complement strand
ACAAATACCTCTCCGAAGATGAGGTGGACCCCTATAAATAAAAAAAAATAAAACCCCCCCCCCCCCCCCCACAACACTACATATGTAATCATTCCCAAATGATGAACAAATGGTGTAAAAATACAGAAGACATGTTTTCTGCTTTCTGGGTTTCCATTCTTTTAATAATTCATGACTGTTTTTCTCATACTTGTTTGCAAATGCAACGGCTGATTTGTGAACTTCCACTCATGTCTTTTTTAGAGCTGTCTAGCTTTAAGGAAATAAACACCTTTGTGGGGCCTACAATGGCAGCTTGAATAGTTTAAAGTGTATGCAAAGAAATGTAGAAGCATGCCAAGCGACTAAGCATTGACAGGGATTGCAATTAGTCCTCAAGGTGGCCGTAGAGCCTCAGTAAGCTCTCTTCTAATATAACAATCAATTAAGAAATGTATGGTATTATGCATCTGTCTAAGAATTATTAGATCCTTCCAGTGGGAAAATTCATCATAAAGGTTGGTTATTAGTGTTTACAGCTCCCTTTTGGGCAGTGCTGTCCCTGTTTCATATCCTGTCATCTATCTGCTGCTTCAGTCCAACAATGGAACCAAATGTCCTCCTATAAACAGAGCAGCTATAAAGAAAATGCAGGCAATACAACTCTCCTACCTGCAGCATGCTTCATGAGAAAGTGTGATAAAAGCTCACAATACCCCTGCATCTTTGCTGCATCTAACCTGAAACTGAATGGTGCAGTGATCCAGGAACAGGCTCACAATGCAGCTGTTTTTGAGCCAAAAATGCAAAGTGAAATATGTTGCATTGTTCTGCATCAGGTTCACTCTTCAGAGCAGTTTTATGTGTAATCTGTGCTCTAAATACTGTAGGTAGCTAGTGTGAGCTATTTGAATCATCAGCCCATCAGACATCTCCAGGTGTAGTGCATTATGCAGTCTTTGCTTCACCGAGTGCTGTAGTGGTTACAAAGAGCTGACTTTAAACAAAATCCGAGCACTGAGCCCAGAAACAAACTGTCAGTGAGAGACAATACACTTATCCTACATCACTTCACTCGGGATCGAAGCATCCGTGCTGAATGTCAGCGTGAAACTAAAAGATTTTTCTCACGTGCGTGCGTGTGTGTGTGTGTGTGTGTGTGTGTTTTCCCACAGGAAAGTGTTGACCTTGGAGAGATCATGTTCTCACTATGCTACCTGCCCACTGCAGGCAGACTCACACTTACTGTCATCAAGTGCAGGAACCTAAAGGCCATGGACATCACTGGATACTCAGGTGTGTTGTGTTGTGTTGTGTTGTGACAGCTGCAGTGACTCAAAATGAATGGTCCTACTTTGAGGATCCACTTGTAAGCGTGTCAGAAGAAATGAACAGTGGAAAGCTTGCCTCCCCAATGCCGAGTTCTGTTTGCATCAGCACACATTAATATGCAGCACTTCCATTATTAAGACAAAGTCAGCAAATAGTTTGGGGCGCTGTGTTTACTTTAATGCTCCGCCATTCCACTTTTCTATTAAACAATTTCTCTACAACACTGATATCACTTGTAAATTTCTGACATTTATCGCACATTAAATGCCAGGCTTCAAGTGTAATTCAGAGTGAATGTGGTCATTTTCCTCCCGTGTTTAATGACATTTCAATTTTTTTTATGTTATTCACAATTTTAATCCTCTGAGTTTTCAGGGATTTAGCTGACTGCCATGATTTCAATCTATTGAACTGTGCCTTCGAGCATACGGGGCTGCTTGTTGTTGGTTTTGTTATTATAATTAAAGGCAGCTTACATATGACTAGTATAATAGCTCATAGAAAGTGATTTATTTCTGAGAGATGAAGACAGTCATGATTTTTCGAAGCTATCTATGGCCTCCCATTCTCTTTGGTTAGCATGGACTCATCCACTTCTATGCACATTACTGATTCCTGGTTCCCCCGGGGTTGCTTTCATGTTAACACGCTATTCATCGGATATCTTTGAAGATGTTTTGGCAGTTAAGGCAACCACTGAAGCTTTGTTGTTTGTAATAATGCCAGAAGCCTGATCTCCATGATAATTGCTGCTCAGGCGGCTCCTGAAAGAGCAGGACAACTTGGAGGTTGTCCAAACATAATGATATTCAATTATAAAGCCACATCTTCTGTCTTTATCGTCTTTCCTTCTCACTGATCAGATCCCTACGTGAAAGTGTCGCTCATCTGTGACGGGAGACGTTTGAAAAAGAAGAAGACGAGCATTAAAAAGAACACCCTGAATCCCAGCTACAACGAGGCCATCATCTTTGACATCCCACCAGACAGTATGGACCACGTCAGCCTGCACATCTCTGTCATGGACTACGATTTGTACGTATTTACTTGAGCTGAGCTGGCAAGAAATAACGTATTCAGTAATAATGAACTTTCATTGAACCTCTGTAGATACCATAGCAGCTGCGATGGCTTGACTGAAGCAGAAATAAATGGAATAGGTGTCCAAGTGTAGTGGTTCTAAGTCTTTAAAGGCCAGTTTGGTGGGAATAAAGCTGTTATTCTGTCCTTCCACACCCTCTACACAGCAGAACAGAGCAGGCACTAACGGCAGCAGACATTGCAGTGATTAAGTCAGAAAAAGCATGAAATGAAGGGTTGGGGGTGGGTTGCAAAGTGGTTTGCACCTTAATACTTAATACTGCAAGTACACCCCATATGAGATTCACCATTAGGTTCTGCAGAAGGGACTCCAGTATGAAAACCAGCTGATGCAGGCTTGTACTGAGATAAGCTCATTTGCCTGGAACAATAGCTGAGTTTGACTCTGTGGCCAGCAGCAACTGATGCTGCTGCACGTTCAGCTTTTAGGGTCAGAAGAATCGTGCACATGCAGAGTTTGACACTGGAAGGCTGTTTTCACATTCATCTGCTGAAGGTGAAAACATTTGATTTTGCTCACTTTAAAGTTCAGTGGGAGATGTTTGAAAAGGATGAGTTTGCTTCAGATAACTTTATTGAAAAAACGGCAATTCAATTGCAGCTTACCCACACAATCCACTCACGGAGAACACAATCGAGCACAATATTATCATCAGCCTCACCTCGCTGCAACTGAGTCCATCTGACCGCAGTAGGTTTATTAATATGGTGAATACTGGCATCATGTTTTAGTTGCTGCTGCGTTCTTGCATGTTCATGAGAGCACCATCTGTGATCTTGGTGGAAATTTGAACTGGACAGAAGTACTAAGATGAGGGGCAGCCCGTTCTGCAGCTCTTCCAGCACGGCACCAGACCACAAGAGTAGCGCTTTACGGATCTGGAACATATCCAGACACTTGCTTTGCCAGCATTTAGTTTTAATGTGTCAACTACTGAACCAGCATGACACATGTGGGTTCCACATGTTCATCATAGGTCAGCCACAGCTAATGACCACTGCACAGCTGCAGGCTGCACAGCTGCAGGCTGCACAGCTAGAGATGGAGACCTCAACAACAGATCTGAACTTGTGTCCATGTCTGGACAGGAGACTGCTTGCATCTCATCTACCTCACATTAGAGGTCTTGTATCACCTTTATTTGGCTGCTGCCTTTAGGGATCACAAAAGCACCCTAACCATATCACATCTCTTCTGTCACACCAACCATCTCCATGTCCTCTCTACAGTCACAAATCTTCAGCCTGACATCTCCATCTTCAACATCCTTTGTCCAATATATCCACAATCCCGCCTCTGCACACATCCAAAGCCCCTCAGCCTCGCCTCTCTTACTCTGTCTCCAAATGTGTCCCAGCCTGAGCTTTCCCTCTGATGTTCTCATTTCTAATCCAAGATTGTCATCTTGTATATGTATATATTATAGTGCTGCTCTATAAAACCTATTTAAAACATGTTTCTTGTTTCACTAGTATCATTTCAAAGGTTATCATGGTCCAAGAATAAATAAATACTTGAGATGAAGTACTGTAGGAGACGTTTTCGATGAGGCAAAAGCAATTATTGGGGAAAGAGTTGTAGTTATTCTGAAAGTGAAGATAAAGGGGGAAGTGAATATATTTCAGACAGCATGTGTTAAAAGTCATATTTTCTCTTATTAACAGAACAGTACCAGGATTAGAAGTGTGGCCCTAAGTGTTTTCTTTACAGTCTGCTATTATGCAAGGATTCAATCCGGTGGTGCGAATAATCTTGGGGATCGTGTGTTGCTTGCATTTACACTTCAAATTATTAACGAAGCAGAGAGCAGCTCTGCAGCGAATCACGTCTGCTGTCAGCTGCAGATTCACCACATCAACTGGCGGGACAAGCCCTCTCAGATTTGTGTCTCCTCGCATTACAAAGTGGACGTCTTACAGTTACAAACCATGTGATGTACGAGATGTCACGTCAAGTTAAATCAGACATATTCATAGCAGTATGTGTGCATCCCCACAGGGTAGGTCATAATGAGATCATTGGTGTGACGAGGGTTGGATGCAGCGCTGAGGGACTTGGCAGGGACCACTGGAACGAAATGCTGGCCTATCCGCGGAAGCCCATTGCACATTGGCACCCCCTGCTGGAGCCCAAGAAGTCTGAGAAGGAGGTAAGTTTAAGGATGGATTACTCTGGACATGTTTATAATGTTGGCTGAGGAATCAGGGTGCTTAGCTGGTAATTCTCAGCCTGCTTTAGGAACACTGCTGTAGGGAAGAGGCTTCGAAGTGTGATCGGAGGTAGGAAAGCTACTGCTCGAGGTCGTCGCTGTGCTTTGGAAGTGAAGTTTAAAGTTTGTGTTATTTGTGAGTGCTCCCCGGAGCAGCAACGGGCAAACTGCTTGTTGAGGCATACGGTTATCTCTAAAAGCAAAGCAAAGAGAAGCAGCGTATACGTAGCACAGTCGTACGTTTCCTGTGTGCTTTACAAGTAGGAGTCGAAAGAAGTCGAAACTTGAAATTGCGATTACATTTTTATACCAGAAGATTATAAATGAGACAAAAATGGCCATGTTTAAAATATACTAATTATTGTTACTTTTGTTTGAAACTCTGACATTTATTCTAAAGGTGGCCTATTAGGCCTGTTTTTCAACTCCATATTTTCATGCCTCCATATAAAAAAAGATTTAATCCGTACTTTTCTTATACTGGGCTTTGGTGCAGCCTGTCAGTTGGTCCGCTGTCTCTAACGAGCCTCTCTTTTAACCAGCTTGCTTCTGATTGGCTGACCAATCAAAGAGGAAATTGAACAGAACTTGGGCGGCGCTTCCATGCTCAGAATTAGAGCTGCACTATATTTAGGAAACCCAAATAAGTCTGGACTTATTTGCATACATGCAGACCTGATTATTTAAAACTTCCCCTTTGCAGCCATTTTTAGATGAGCATGCACAGTTGTGGTGATGGGTATACACTCACTGGCCACTTCATTGGGCACACCTGTTCAAATTCTCATTTACCTATCTAATCAGCCAATCAGATGGCAGCGACTCATCTGGGCATGCAGACATGACCTGCTGAAGTTCAAACCAAGTACCGAAATGAGGAAGAAAGGTGATTTAAGCGACTTTGAATGGGGCATGGCTGACGGTTCCAGACAGGGTGGTCTGAGCATTTCCGAACCTGCTGATCTGCTGGGATTTTCCCTCACAGCCATCTCTGGGGTTTACAGAGAACGATCGGAAAAGAGAGACTATCCAGTGAGCGGCAGTTCTCTGGATGAAAATGTCTTGTTGATGCCAGAGGTCGGAGCTAAATGGCCAAACTGCTTTAAGGTGCGAGGAAGGCAACAGTAACTCAAATAAGACCTCTACTAAATCTTTCCCACCAGCATTGTGCCAGTGCTTAATCTGGAACAAACCTGATGCATTTCCACCACTCCTGTCAGCTAAGAACAGGAAATTGAGGCTACAGCTCCCGCAGGCTCAACAAAATCGGATAATAGGAATATTTTCTTGGCACATTTTGGGCCCCTTGTTGCCAGATGATTGATCATTGATCATTGTTTAAACACCCCAGCCTACAGGACTATTATTGCTGACCGTGTGGCCTTTATGACCACACTGTGCCCATCCTCTGATGCTTCCAGCAGGAACACCACGTCACAAAGCTCAAATCATCTCAAACTGGTTTCTTGAACATTAAAATGAAAAAGTTTACTGTACTCAGGTGGTCTCAGCAGTCTCCAGATGTTAATCAAATAGAGCACCTTTGGGATGATGCTGTACTCATACCGTAGCTGTGCAGCCCACAAATGTGACGCCAATACTGACCAGAAACTCTGGAGAATGTTTGCAGCACCCTGCTGAATCTGTGTCAGGAATATCTAAGGTAATTCTGAAGGCAAATGGGGGTCCAGCCCAGTACAGGCAAAGTATACCTGCTGTAATGAAGTGGCTGCTGTGTGTATGAGCACCGAAAACAGAGGAAACCCCTCTAGGTCCACTTTTAAATGCAAAGCAAAAATGAAACCGAATACATATGAAGCAAATTTAAAGACCGTAATAGCTTTAGGAAGCAGTGAAAGCTTGAGGCAACGAGTTTCCCGATTCCATCAAGTGCCACATTGCTGAATCCAGGGCAACAAACTTTCTGACAAAGCTTTATAGGCACCGCCAGCCCAAAACTTTCATTATACACAAGCCAGCACTAAAGATAATAACCACAGCTTTCTTTATTTCTATCATAATTGCAACCAAATTATAAAGGCGTTTTACTGTGAATCTATTAATTTGTCAGCTTTTAAAAAAATATATATATATATATATATAATAGTGCTTTGGAGAATAAGGGGAAGGTGATTAGGAGCTTTATTTTGTTTTAATTTCACCATTTTAAGGCACAGAAGAAGAAATGCTGACGACCTATTTGACCTTTAATGACGAGGTTTCATGCCTTTTATCAGTTGCTGAACGTTCTTGCTCTGCTTAGTTTTGAGCTGTACTGACCGCAGCCAAAGCAGCATATGTGCTATGAATCACTGCCTTGTGTCTGTGTGTCCTGCAGTGGAAGGCGAGGACAGCCAGCTTTGACAGCCAGGGCTCCTGCCCCTCGCCCCGGCCTCCTGCCAGCCCCTGAGCGCAGCCACCTGTGACCCAGAAGAAGGTTTCCTTCCTCCTGATAAACCACTTCCTGTCTGTCTGATGGAGGAGAAACA
Source organism: Bujurquina vittata (assembly GCA_015106715.1). NCBI lineage: Eukaryota > Metazoa > Chordata > Actinopteri > Cichliformes > Cichlidae > Bujurquina > Bujurquina vittata. The sequence goes on along the minus strand of VUQK01013545.1, from coordinate 27,813 downwards.
CCCCCCTCCGTTCTCCCTTTCTGTCTCTGTTTCTCCCCAACCTCAAGCCTAGTCCCTGAGCACTCCCAAGAACTGATCTAGGACCTCTGTCAGTCAGTTGTGTAAAGCCCGCTCTGTTTTGGAGTTAAAATTTAGGGTCCTTAATTTGAAACGTGGGTGTTGTGATGACCCAGAGTCGTTTGCTGGACAGCAGACATTTGATACTGAACCGTCTGAGCTGAGCCGAGCCGATTCCAGTGTCCTCACAGGAGACTTTGCGAACACTGAAGATTCAACATTGCGCTGCAGAGGCGCTTTTGATGAGGAAAAAAAGAAAGCTCAGTTGGAATATCACCCTCTGAAAGCAGCACAAGTTTCACAGAGGGAAGCTGAGGAAACGGCTTCAGTAGAAAAGGAGAAGGTCATAAGGGATCTGAAGCTTTTTCAAAACTCTACAGCTGTACAAGAATAACCGATACTGAGTGTAGCATTTTGGAAAGGTTCGATATAAAAGCACTCTACCATTCGTTATTGGCTGTGACGCTCCCGCTGAGTTTACTGCACCTCCAGTTTCATCATTAACAAAAAGCAATTATCAGATCTCCAGCTCGTCGAGGAGAGGCCGGCTCAGACTGAAACGAATATTTTCTCAGCCTGACAAATTGCAGCTTTAGTGTGTTTTTACATGACAAAGAAGAAAAACAGCAGGATTATTGGGATTGGCAGAAGAGCAAATTGGCTGCAGTGCAGACTTTTTTTTTTTTTGTCAGTTTTCAATACAAGAGGTAGGAGCTTAAATTACCAGACAAAGACACATCACAGTTTTGACAGACTCTTCATGGCGGGATCTGCAAAGGTTTGTGTAAACAGGGAAATGTGAGCACGCTCACACACCCTTACCTCTGTCTCTGATTGATCTTGGCTTTTGAGCAATCTCACCGCCTCTTCCAGGTGAACACTCGCACCCGTGCTGGTGTTTTCCTCCCGAGAAAGACGCTTTTCCAAACCGCTTCTCTCTCACTTTTTTTCAATCTGATTTTGGTGGATGTGTATAGCTTTCTGTACAGGCATCTGCTGGTTACTGTACTGTATGTATGTTTTATCTAATATAATGCTAAGGCTAGATTAAAAAAAAAAATCTGACATTTTAAATTTACAGTATGTAGCCTTGTTGGTGGTAACGATTAAAAAAACTAAATGAAAAGTCCTTTTTAGAAACATTCAGCTTTCTTGATGTTAATTCTGTCTAAACATGCTGATAGATCCATGTACGGGGATAAATAACGCTGGATCTGTTCTGTTTAATGTGACAAGAAAAGAGAGACGTTTGATCCGTATCGCTATTGTTCCTTTAATTGGTCCCTGGATAGTATCGGCTCTCTTTACAGTAATTCAAGTTTTAGTTGGATGGAAGATTTGTAGAAGTCGAGCTGAGCTGATACAGGTTGTGTATCCATGCTGTACACATCTTTGGAACAACTGCCTTTCCACCAGACGCTGCACCGAGTTACAGTTTTGAATGGATGATGGCATTGCTTTATAATACTGACTTTACACACAAGCATGCAGCTGCAGTGCTGCTGCCAGCGTATATACGCAGTCATCTGCTCACAGAAATCAGTGGAAGTGCTGATGATGCAATTTCACTCACTCAATTAAGCCCTCTCACAACTCTCACGCACAGCAAAGACTAAATAACGAGCGTTGGCTTAATTAAGCATTCACTTGTCTTGGACACGTCATCAACTCTTGTCTTTTTTTGGTTTTGGTTTATTTTTTTCCATTTGTGTTCAGCTTGTGCACTGTATATAAAAGATGGACATAGTGATGTCACCCATTGGTTAATACAGTCCTGTTGTGCAGCATCAAGCTGGCCATTTTTACCGTCACCGTCTTGGTGTTTTGGAACTGTATGTAATGATCGGTATCCATCAGCTGCTTCCGGAATGGCTCCTATCACCTCTGGTGTCCACCATCTGGTTCGGGTATTCCCACTACAACAGGCACCAACCACCTTGGAGCCACAGCTCTGAGCAGCAGGCTCAACAATGGAGCCTCCCTCAGAATGCTGTTAAAGCTCTGCCGGAGGTGGGAGTTGAAGATCTTGCAGACTGGGGCCTCTGCCAGGCTTTCCTGCCATGCCCTCACAACACATCTTGGTGCACCAGGTCCAGCATTTTCTCCCGCCACCTAATCCAACTTACCGTCATGTGGTGATCAGTTGACAGCTCAGCTCCACTCTTCACCGAGTGGGTGAAGAGTGGGTGAAGAGTGGGTGTTCATGAGTGGGTCCACTCATGAACACCCACATGCTCAAACATGGTGTTTGTTATGGACAAACTGTGGTTTGCACATGAGTCCATCTCTCGGGTTCAGATCAGGCAGGCCATTCCTCCCAATCACGCCACTCCAGGTCTTGCTGCCATTGCCCACATGAGCATTGAGGTCTCCCAGTAGGATGATGGAGTCACCGGATGGAGCACCCTCAAGCCCTCTGCCCAATGACTCCAAGAAGACTGGATACTCTGAACTGTTATCCTCTCATCCACTGGTGGAAACTCCAGCATACGATGGGAAACAGCATCCAGCCCCTCTCCGGGAGACTGGTTCCAGAGCCCAGGCTGTGCATTGAGGTGAACCCGACTATAATCAGCCAGTATCTCTTAACCTCACTTACTAGTTTAAGCTCCTTCCCCACCAGAGAGGTGATGTTCCATGTCCCAAAAGTGAGTCTTGGTCCGCCGCAAGGGCATCTGCCCTTGGCCATTGCCCAACACAAACTGCACCTGACCCCTACATGGCCTCCTGCGGGTGATGGGCTAGCAGTAGAGCGGGCCCATGGGGCCACCAGGCGCTCTCCCTTGAGCGCCCTCCCCAGGCCTGGCTTCAGTAACCCTATGCCGGGCAGGGTAAACTGGTCCATTTTTTTATCTGCCATAAGAGTCGTTGAGAATGTCTGGCCCCTCACCCAGGACCAATTTGCCTCGGCAGACCCTAACAGGGGGCAAAAGTCCCCGGAAAACAAAGCCCCTGGGATCACTTTTGCACACACATTCCTCTATCATGTTAAGGTTTTAATTCATGGAGGATCAATAAACATTGCATTGCATTCAATAAGACTTGAAACTGGCGACCGAGATCTCTTTGCTAAAGTCTTTACTCAGGTCACACATTCAGCTTGTTTGCAGCCACAGGAGTGGGCCTCTGCTTACCATTAGAAAGAACACATCAACACAATTCAAACTAAGAAGATAAGTCCATTTTTTATTTACAGTCTGTGGCTTAGCTTCAAATCTTATTATTAACTCTAAGAAAAGCAAAGTCTCGACCTCTGTGACGTCACCGTACAGCAGTTTTCACACTTGAACTTAGACAACATCAGGAGACTCACTTCAGGAAATTGTCGAAGCTGTCCTTTCTCACATGTAGCACACAACAGGAAGTACTCAGAAGTGTTGGAAATAATACCTTTTGGTTTAGACAAAGGTGCTGACTGACTCGTGCAGGAGACGCATAACCATCATTCACGAGCTGTAAAATATCCAGACTGTTAGTTGCACTGTTCTCAAATCAGCACAATCAATTATCGCACAGATTTTTTTTAACTTGGGAGCTTAAAAGACCGTCTGATGTCCGATGCTACTGCAACAGATGTTTGAGTTTTTACACACTCTCCATCACCATGCTAGAAAATCTTAGCACCCAGCACTTCAAGTGCTTATGTATTATCATAAAAATTACAGATAAACAGCACGCTGTGCAGCCAGTGTTTTGGATTTTGTCAGGGCAAAATGAAGCACAAACTGCAAAAAAAAAAAACCCCAAACTGTTGTGGTATTACACAAATTACTGAAAGCCATTTCATGATTCGTAGCTGGTTGCAGGAATGACCTTCATTCTGCTCTTTTGTGATCACGTTTGACACTTAAGTTGAAAAGATGTTTTTAATTGAAAATACTGTGTAATGGAGGTTCAGAGGAGCTGAGATGTGATGAGACTAAAGGGTACTTTGGTTTCATGCACAAGGGGCAGAAAACCTTCCTTCCTCTTATTAAGCTATGATTAATAAAAAGGAATAGATTTGCTATACACAATTTAAATTTGGCCAGTCTCTCCTCTATGCTTATCCTCTCGTGCACCTCTGGAGCTCGATCACACAGAAGCTCCTCTTATGCTGACCCGACTTTCATGCAAGAGCATCATCAAAGAGCTTTATAATCACCTAGAATTTTACTGGTTTCTATCAAGAGAATTCAGATTTTTAAATACTAAAAAGCCCCTAAAGATATTCTGGGGTTTTCTACCTCCCTCTTTGTAAACAAGAAACCCAGGAATACATTTTAATTCAAATAATAATACTGGAAAATATAAGCACCGTATACCTTTGTAGCCAGAATAAAAATCAGCACATTTAGACAGACCAGACGTGATAAGATGGAGCGTAAATGTCAAGCAGGGAGGCTGACAGGCAGCATTCAAAGATTAGTCAGTAGGGCTTGTACAGATGATTCTTTTCTGATATGAGGACCCTTTATTGAATCATAATTTTTGTATTATATCAGTGGCAGCCTGCAGCGAATTTAATCTGATATTTAACAATGCTTTTGGCAATGGCACGCAACCGTCTAGACATCTCTGGGAAAGGAATATTTAAACTCAGCTGCCAGCTGCTGCACCATGTTTATCACTGAGTCTGAAAATGTCGTTGAAAAGTCAGGGCCAGGCAGATGGATCCAGCAGATCCTGCAGGATCTGTTTTAGCCATTTCCTTCATGGGACGTTTACCTACAGCGAGCGGCTTAGCGCCGCCCTGTCTGTGCGAGAGCCTGAGCTGACAAAGCGCGGGGCGGCTGATGGGCGGACAGGTCAGCATCCACAGAGCCTAATTGGCACTTGTTACAGCGAGAACGAGTCCGTGGGTTATTGTTCGCGCTTGACGTAATCCATCATAGCATCAACAGCCCTCACACAGATATTTGACATCTGCTCTCATCCCCACCGTCACTTTCAATGGGCAAATCCTGCTCAAGACTAACGCCATCATTCATAGATTTCTAATATCTTATTTAAATGTAAAATTTGAAACAAGTGGTTGAATTCTTATAATGTAGTTTCTGTTTGTTCTTTTACAAAAAAATGTGCTTTATGATGGTCTAACAGTGTGGTGTGTTTTCATAGTAGATAAAACCTGTTAAATCAATTGCCTCAGTTTATGGACTGTTTTAAAGACCTTCTGGCTTCACCCGATATCGTAACGTTTCTTGATATGATCTCGTATCCCTTCCAGCTGTTATGATAGCACTGAATTACACATTTTTTATCGAACATTTTGTATTTGTAATAATAGAAATGTTTGAGAAACTGTTTGTTCAGACAAATGTCTATTATGGCTTCCTTTTAGATCATTGTGGAGACTCTGAGTGAGCCAGTGTGTAATAAACTGAAGCGCCTGCAGTGTTTCCACCACATTCTTTTGTTTTAACAAGTCCGAAAATCCACATCAGAAAATTGCTTGTTGTTTTCTCTCCCATGGGGCGTGATGTGTTATCGGTTCTGTGACATGATTTTCTTTCCTTTGATTAAAAGATTTCTGCAAAATAGGCTGTGTGCTGCGAGTTTTCTGGCAAACACACCAACACGACCGCAACACAGCAGCAGCTTAACGAGCAGGAACGAGCGTGGAGGAAATGGGATTCTGACTGAATCAAATGATCAAATTAAAGGAGGGGTGGGCACACACACACACAGCAGTTAGGACCTGACAGGCTCTAATAAGCTGAATGGCATTTTCATGCTTTTGTTTGCTTTATGTTGGTTTATATTTTAGATGCTCGCTCGCTGAGCTGTGTTCTGAATTCTGTATGAATTCTGTCGCTTCTGAAAGCCTTTCACATCCACCTAATACTGTGTTACCTTGCAGGAATAATAAATCTGGCCTTCAGTTATTGATTCTGCTGGAGCGGTGTCTGTGAGAGGGAATAAAATTGGAGGAATAAGGGGTTAATATGATTGGCTTTTCCCCAAGTAGCGGGAAAAAGGCCTCCGTTGAGTATGTTGAGCTACTTCAGTGTTTTGGTTTGTTCTTTGCTTATAAAGAAGAATTATTCTGCTTATTCACACTAAAACAGTGGAAGCGTTCAGCGCATTTTATTCAAGCTTCCCACTAAAATGCTGTTTGTCTCAGAGCAGAAACAGAAATAAGAAATAATCACTTCATGCTACACTAAGTCCCTTTGTTATCGGCCATGTCTTCAGGTCACCCTCAGAGGCGTGAGCTCCAGTATTTTTACAAGAACAGAAACTGACAGAACTATTCAGCTGATTGCGGAACAACCACACGAGTGTCTCATTGGTATTTAAACCACACTATACTAGCACCTCTGTAGTGTAGTGGTTTACACATTTGACCCACAAGCAAAAGATGTCCGGTTCAGTCTGAGGACACAAATCCCAACAGGAAGATGTGATTATTGCTTTGGTGATTTGTGAGTAAAGGAGCAGTAAAATAAAATAGCTTCACTTAAAATTGACTATATTGTGGAGGACTGAACAGCGAGGGAAGATTCACATACGCATGTTGCGTCAGCGCTTGACATCACGGCAACAACAACCAAAGACTCACAGGGCAGCCTATAACTGAGCTGCCATTAGCAGTTTGTGTGAGCCAAGCTCTCCACCTTTATCATGTCAAGATGCAATAATCAGCATCTCCCTTATTTTGAGGCTAAATTACACAAGCAATTAGCCCGCTCTCTGGATAATTGCATAATGGCATTTGATTGGCTACTGGCAGCACTGGGCCACTTAAAGAAAAGCAACGTTTGATTAGCCGGCACTTGAAAAGCTGAACTCTCCTTAACTTTTCAGCACTGATCCAACAAGCAAAGTGAAGCGATTCAGCTCAGCAGGGCATTATTTCAGCATCAGGCTGTATTTTTGAAGACCAGGCTGTTGAAGTGACCACTCCTTGTCTTGAACTTGAGATTGTCTGATTATTAATTCACATATAAGCTGCTTTACAGCCACCGCTAACCACTCTGGCCTCGGCCCTGAGCCACATAAGACTCGTGGAGAACACTGATTTGTTTAATTTTGGGGGTGTGGGGTAGTCACAGATAACTATAGTTTGTAATCTGTGACTATGAGATTGGATATTGTGAAGGCGAACATGCACGAGGGTGACGTGGATGCTAGCCATCGGGTGAGATGGAGTCAAGTGATCTGCTGTGGTTGAACCCTAAGTGAAGAAGAAATCCAAAGTAACCACATCCAAGGCTCATTTTGTCCCTTATTTTCTATGAAAACATACATTTATCTAAATACACACAGTTTAGAAAGGGGTCAAACAAACTTAAAGTGAGCTTTTACCCCATTTCCAAAACTTATGCTAAGCTAATCTTTCCACTCAGAATGTAAAAAAGGATGTTATATACAGTAACTGTTGCAGAAACAAGAATCAGGGGGCTGGGAAAAGGTGGGCAGGATGTACAAATCCATTTCCCCCTATTTTTTTTCCTTTTGCCTTTGAAAATATGATACCATTTCTCTGCTCTCAAGCCAGGAGTTTCCTCTTCATGGTCAGTCTATAAATAATTTGGTAGCCGTCATCCCAGCCGTAAAGCTGCTTCTCCTCGGGGTTGTATTTCAGGCTAGCGTGGGCTCCGTACCTCCTGGGGAAGTAGATCAGCGGAGCCTCTTCACCGAGCACCATGTCGCTGACGTCAAAGACACACTGAACCCGCGAGCGGCTAGCCAGACGGGTGTTGTAAACGACATGGACAGTCCCGCAGACTACGAAAGCCGCCTCTGCATATTCCCGTGGGCACCGGGTGTCCCAGATTTGCTCTATATCGAGAGTGGCAGCGTCCATCTTTGCTAGGCTGATGGTTGGTTCGTTGTCACTGGGGGCATACAGGAGCCAGAGACCCCCATCATCTGCTGCAAGGTCTGCAACCGTCTCTGGATTGAGGCTGTAAACAGTGGCGCGGCCCTCCACAGGGAGCATGGCAGTTTCTGTCACTGAGCCACTCAGAAGGTCGTATTTAACCACCTGCACATCTGCATCAGCCTCCTGCTTTATGTAGTATAAATATCCATTATAAACAGCGCCGCCAGGACCGCTCCACTCAGAGGGAAGCCTGATGCTGCCGCTGAGTCCCAGCGAACGAGCAAAGTCACGTACTGACTTGAACTGGTAGATGGTGTCTCCCGACGTGCCATTGAAGACGTAAACCTTGGAGGATCTGGGGTCTCTGGTCCACATGCCCTTGGGACTGCCCACTCGCTTGAGGATTTTCACTGATCGGATGCCAGAGATGATTTCCACACAGTCTGCAGCGAGAGACAAAACACACAGAGGAGGATATTGTTTGTGTACCTACAGGAGAAAAAAATCAGCCTTCACAATGATGATACTGTTACTGCGCCAAGGCTGATACAGTAGAGAAATGGAAGGAGCCGCTGGCTATGTTGGCACGTTTCCCAGCGCCCTGTCCGTATTTAAAATTCATACATAGACCTTAAATTAATTAGATATAGTTTTAATTGTCCAGCACATCCATCCGGCTGCTCCAGGTGCAGGTCATATTTAACAATCAATTCATTTTATTATTATAAATCATTTTTATTAGCGCTGCAGGTTATTTCTATTTTTGATTCAGATTCCAAATTAAGGTCCAATTAAGGTCCTGTCCAACAAGGCCGAAATATTCCATTCACTAATATGTGAAGGAAAGAAAAAATCTTTTATTTGAAAAAACTGGAACCATTTATATTTACAACAGATTATGTGACAAATCATTTGAGATAAACAGTTAAAAATACTGACAAAATATAGCATACAATAGACTTTATTATATGATATGATACTTGCATTGCCCACCATCCTGTTTTGTCTTCACTTCATCAGCACCTTCCTGTCACTCATAAACACACATTTTCACTGGCACGAACAAAATGCCTTCTAATAGTATAATCGACAGCTAAAACTGTTAGGAACAAAAGCTCTAAATTGAACTCGCCCTGAGCAGACAGCAGCTGCAACTCCTCCAAAAATGATTCCTGTGATGGCAGCATCACCATCACTGCTGCTGTTGCCAGCATAGCCGCCTGCCACCAAAACACCACATTTCTCTGTGACTTCATTTGATTAAAAAAAAAAAAAAATAGAAAACAAAGCCAGAAATTGAGGAAATGATCGTATTAAACAGGCCAGTTACAAATGTAGCCGAGTGCGTGGCGCGATGTGTGGTTACAATTCCAGGGAGGCGCACTTCAGGTTGTTATTTACAGCACGGGGCTTTCAAAAGGCTTTGCGGGTATGATGTGTGTGCATTTATCATCTAAGCATAAACCTCGCTTTAAAGCTGCATTCCTTTGCCAGGAGGCGACGTCTGGTTAAACGGAAGCCTGTTGTTCCCGGCATTTATGCAGCACCTTTCCAGGTTTATTGACAACTCAAAGTGCTCTGTACTACAAGCTACATTTACCCAGCATGCAGCAGCGAGGGGACAGGTTTGCCATGCCATAGACTTCTCTTTTTCTATGCCCTCATCATTGCGCCATGTGCAGCCGTATTGTCTTTCTTACTCCATACTGCAATCTATGTAATAGATTCCCTGTTAAATGGAACATAAACAGAGCAAACTGGGAAACAAGTGGAAAAGGTCGCATTCATGTGTTAAACCTCAGATCACCACCCAGAAATTGTGAAAACATAACAGAACTGTAGAAATATATAGAAATCTTTAACACAAACATAATTTCATCTTGATTTTTTCCCCCAATCAGTTCCAGTAGCGTGCAACTCCTCAGCTGAATTTCGTATTTGCAGCCTTTAGAGAGCATCCTGCAGCTTGCGGCCATTCATATCTGGCTCTCCAAATTAAAGGCAAATCCAAACCGGTCGGGGGGGAAATTGGACTCAGGCTCATAACGAGGGGATGTATGAGTGCAGCGCATGGACAGCATGAAGAAAAAGCAGACTAATATCATTTCTTTACCAAAATGCACACAAAAAGGAGACCCTGATGGGGGCATTGTGCTCACAGATCTGAAGCGGGTCTCCACAATGCAGTGAAGTTCATTCTGGGTCACTTCACAGTGGATCAGCGTGTGCCGAGCTCATTCCTGCAAACACGAGAGTAATGTCACTGACCTCAGGCCACTTTCCTGTCCTTCCGCTATGAATAGATGGCTCACAAAAGCTAATAGAGAAGGCTGTTGTGCCATCACTGACTTTATTTTCATTTTAGAATGCTGTGCGCGACCAGTATTATGATCCTAAGCAAAGGGTTTATGATATTACTGGATAATCCTTGGGTTAATGTGTTATTGATTGCCTTATAAAGTCAGCCATTGAAATGAAGAAATCAATATTTTTTTCATTTGCCTTGCAAGAAGAGTAAATGGTACCAAAGGAATTTAATGACCCATCACTGGGGGATTTTATTTTTTGGAACCATTTAAGTGCAAAAATGATAAATCTCCTGCTTAATGTGTCACATTCACTTAAATCTGCCAACATGGAGAAGGTATTAAAATCTGATCCACAACTTTTTACATCGCGTTTTAACCAGGCTGGTATTGCCTGAGTTAATGAGTCAGTGCAGCAGTTGTGTGGCAGCACTGTTAGCAGCGCTTCGCCTTGGGATGTGATGATTATAATGACAAATGCTGCGCTCAAGCAGCGCAAACAGGGGAGTAGCTCTGCAGAAATAAATGAGTTGCATGAAGCCAGATTTCTGCTGGAAAACATGACTGCACACCCACTCAAAGCGCTCTGCTAAATGACTTGTAACAGTGCCGTATTTGTTTCCCATTTTCCAGAGGCACGGCTCTTCCTGGACAGCAGCTCTGCAGCAGCAGTGGTGTGGTGCCGGCCACTGCACACGTGCAGCTCTAACTGCCACAGGTTCTGCTATGAATGAAAATAAAAGATCAAAGTCCTTCAAAAGACTTTTCACTGAGATGGATGTGTACCCCGCAGCTCACCAGAGCCTCTAGACGGCAGCTCCTCCCACTCTTCTTCCTCCAGCTCCCACGCCTCCTGCTCCACTACCTTATCCGCCCTGTTCCCACAGGCCCGAGGGGACGTCTGGGTTTCCACGTAGTCCATCTCTCGTTCCAGCCGGTCCACTCGCACCGCCGCTCCTTCCAGGTCTTTGAACAATGCGCTGTGTTCCGTCTTGAGCCCATCCATGGCCTCAGCAGTCAGCTTTTTAAAATCCCTCATCTCTGTGTGATATTGATGGGACTGCTCGTGCCACAGCTGCATGCGGTCCTGTGAGACACGGAGAAAGCGACGTAAAAATGTACTGAAGAATGAGGGTTTTATGTTTTTTACTCAAACCAGGTGACAAGGGATGGGGGGGGGGGGGGGGGGGGGGGGGGGGGGGGTGAGGTCATCAGTTGGATACAAACCATGAAGACAGTACAAACAATGGCTGCTCTTCATCTTGTGTTGGTGACGACCAGCTCTGCTTGTTCTTTCTGTTTCTCTTTGTAGGAGGGGGCCGCAGAGTGATGGCGGGGGCCTAGAGACAGGCCACGCTTGACACCACTTCATTAACTGCTATGTAAGAGGGCTGGGTGTGCTGACACTTCATGTTCCCTCAAGCAAGCAAGAACTTTGTTTAGTTTGTGGCCTGGGTTTCATTAGTTTTCTTTACTTCTTTTAGCATTTCCACTTGTCCCCATTGCCTGTAATTAAATAAATCTCATTATCTCAGTTTCTAATTCTCTTTGGTTTCCCAAACAGACACTGTGGGAAGGACAGCTGGATGTAGATAAGCTCCCCATAACATTTGAACTCCACATGTGGGTATGTAGTGTAACTTTGGGCCATTTTGACTGGGAGAAAAGCCTGGCGGAAAAAAAGGATCTGTGGGTTTCACCTGCAGATCGTTTGGGAATTTGTGCAGTTTTGTTGCAGTGTTTTGTGCAATTAAGGAACTTTGAATCAGCGACTTTTTTCATAAAAGTCCAAAATCTCTCCCTGCCAGACTATTTAATAATTTGACATTTATTTCTTCATTTAGTTTAATTTAGCTGAATTAGACTTCAAGTTCATGAGAATCCACTTAATTTAAGTGATGAGTTTATTAATTTATTTATTTTAAGTCTGCTCATTTGGCATTGATTGTGTGTGTGTGTGTGTGTGTGTGTGTGTGTGTATAATTTCTTTATATTTGCCTTGAAAGTTGTTTTAGGGTCATTTTTTCCCCACAAGAAAAAAACTTCAGTGATCACTTAAAGAGTAATTAATGTGAGGAAAAATGATGTTGAGATTAGATTTTCTAAAAGAATACACATTGTTTACACTGTAATGAAGTTAGTCAGAGTTAACAGAAGTAAATAGTGAGCCCGGTAATGGGTTTGACTGACAAGACAATATATCTACCACATAACTATGAATACAGGCCGCCAAGACTGGGACCATTTGAGACTTTGTGTTTATTGCTTTCCCCATTTAAGACGTAGGATTGGTGTGTGATTTGGAAATGTAACTAAGTTCTGTTGGTTACACACTGACCGCAAAGACATCAGTGGAAGAATAAAAATGAAAGTCCATTTAAGTCTTTGATTTTGAGGGGTTTTTTTTGCCTGCTGCAGTTCTGGCTCTACACTGTAGTTTTCCTCATTTGCCACACTGCTTTGTAATCGTTAGTTACTTGGAAACAGTGTACTTTGGGCCCGTTTGTATGTGTAATTACATTTTTCAACCCCCCCCCCCAATTATTGTACAAAAGACCAATATGTAGCCAGCCAGCAGGACAATTCTCCAGAAATAGACCTAAACTAAAATCTGGAAACATCCGACTGAGTTCAGGCAGGTCTCGGGTTTAAAGCCTGAATTGCCATCTACTGTTGGACGTCATGTCAGTGTTCAGTATTTTGGGCTTAAGTTGGAAATGAGTAACACCGCCCTAAAAGAAAGACTTGAGTTGTTTCTAAAAAAATATTTAAAGCAACATCCAACCACCACTTTAGGGATTACTTACTCGGATCTGTCTAAATCATCACGTTTGAGGCCGCAAAATATTAGAAAACCTTGATTCTGACATTTCTTTCATCGCAACAGCCAAAAACGGCAGAAAATTTAAACTTTTGAATTGAACTGAATTGAATTAAACTTTATTGATCCCTTGGGGAAGGTCCCGACAGTTATCACTGGTGACACCCGGCTGAAATATAACAGCACCAGACACATCGATCGTGAGGTGTCTGGGTGTACAGCAACTGAAACGTTCCCACCAGCATTACGCTGCTGCTGCATCTACAACAACCTCTATGCATTTCCTCCTTTTCTCCATTACATTATTATTGTCCATTTAACTGGACAATAGAAGAGCCGAGTATTGTTGCTGACCGTGTCCATCCCTTTATGACCGCGCTGTAGCCGTCATCTGACGCCTGCAGGATAATGAAGCCGTGTTTGAAAGCTCACATCATCTCAAACTAGTTCCTCAAATGTGGCAATGAGTTCACTGCGACTCAAATGGCCTCCGCAGACACCTGCTCACAATCCAACAGACTCCCAGAGGGATGTGGTGGCCCAGCCGACAAATCTGCAGCAACTGTGTGACGCAATCACGTCAACATGGAGCAAAATCTTTGAGGATGTTCCCGGCACGTCGCTGAATCTATGCCATGAAGGAGTAAGGTGGCTCTGAAGGCAAAAGGGGCCTGAACGAGGACTAGCAAGGTGTACCTAATAAAGTGACAGGTGAATGTAAGTAAGTAATATTTACAAACTAGTGTCAATTAAGTGAAGTACACTAATTTACATTAGTAAGGACATTGCATTGAGAGCCTGAGTGACTCAGTCTTGTTTCAATCCGTCATCACCTGAACAGGTAGCGCTGGTTTGATTGACACAGCGAATTATTCAAAGTGAGATTTAATAACCTCTCCCACACTTTCATTTTCCTCCTCTGTACCTGCTGTGGGCCCGTGGTCAGATGGAGAGGAAAGCTCAGTGAAAGCTTGCTGATGAATTGCCGCGTACACATCACCGCACGAGTCGAGCCGCATGTTGGAATCGAGACTGGAGAGAAGCCCCAGGGGGCAAAATGAGGCTTTGGCTATGGCTGTAAATAGACGATTCATTTCAGGCTTATAACAGTTTTAAGGGTGACGTCGTTGCATCGGAGTCACACGGTTGATGAGAAAAGAAAAATTCTGACTCTGTAAATGTACTCCAAAGAAGCACATTAAAGGAATTATTTCAATCACTCCCTCGGGTGAGCACACGTATAAATGCCCAAGTCCAACATGAGTGTTTTCCAGACGCAAACTTTGCTTGCTGACTTCCACGACGCCGACACAGCGTGCAGCCTGGTGAGAGCCCCTTTAAAGACAACAATATTGAACACTCAGTAATTTGATTCTTTCTTGTACCGCGGCTTCATTCCACCTCTGCACATGTCTCTGTTAGCTTGTTGGGATGTTTGATGCCGCGGCTGCAAATGTTGGGCTTGTACTCATTACTGGTGTGTCACCGTCTCAAACCCAGGAGAAAGTGTAATGTTGTTGGACAGAGAAGGAAAATG
>VUQK01013541.1:13105-23878 GCA_015106715.1 Bujurquina vittata | reverse complement strand
TTTTGACCTTCCCTTTGGCCAACCCCCCCCCCCCCCCTGCAGGGTTGTTTTAGCAGCCTCAAGGCGTGGACTTCACTGGAGCCGTGTTGTGCTATCTGCACCAAGATGTCACCAGCAGATGGCCCGCATGGATCGGACTGGTTTCTCAGCACGTCCCACAGACGCGGGACTGGATTGAGAGCTGGAGAACGTGGAGCCCAATGAACGCCTCAAAGCATTCCTGAATCATTCCTGCTTTGTGGCAGGGAGCGCCATCCTGCGGAAAGAGGCCACAGCCAGGGTGTAGATGGTGTGCAGCAGTGAGTAGGTGGGTGGTACCGGCTCATGGATGGCAGGACCAAAGGTTTCCCAGGAGAAAATTGTTCAAAGCATCACGCTGCTTTTCTCGACTTCCCTGTTTCCTGCAGCGCCCACACCTGATCATCACCGTGACCTAAAAGAAACCGTGATTAATCGGACCCGCCCACCTTCCTCCATTGCTCTGTGGGCACCCTGATTGGTCTGCGGCTTTGCAGCAGTGCAAATTATATTTAGTTAGAAAGTCCCGGAGAACCAGAGTTGTCAGCCTGAGCGAGGGTGGAGTGCACACTCAGGGACGACTCGCTGCCCTAAGCGGGGGGAGTGGGAGGTCGACGTATGGATTGGCCGTTGTGCTGAAGAGAGAAGCTGTTGATTTACTGGCCGATCTACATTCCTGCCCTCACCCACGACCTCGACCTCTGGGTACTGACCAAAAGAATCGATACAAGCAGCTGAAATGAGCTTCCTCCTCCTCCGCGTGAAGCTTCCCCCCAACTCTGAGGAAGGATAAAAATCCTGCATTATGTAACACAAACTCAACCAAGTTGCTACGACAACATAACACCATCTTAATACCAAAGCTTAACGAGTCAAACTTCATTTAGGGGAAAACCTCTACGGTCCCTGAGGGTCAGTTCATCATCATCATCATCATCAGCAGTCGCACAATTCACTCATAGATAAATCTGCTCTGGTGAAGTGAGACCGTTACACTGACCTTGTGTAGCTGCCCCCCCCCCCGGGGACCGGTTCCCCACGTTAATTGTCCCTTTTTTGGTACATCCAGTAGTTACACTGGCTCATTCTGCCGGTGCTGCTAACGCCGTAATGGCGCTCCCGCTGACTTCCCTCTGTTTTCATTCCCAGAGATCCCGGCGGAGCACATCGACCCCGCTGCCATCGATCTCACTCCGCTCGTCAATACCTTAATAAATTCCAGCCACTCGGGTACGTTGTCCTGCCGGGGGGTCCTGAGCAGAGATTCACAGACTGTTACTGCAGCATTTAAAGGAGCAGTGCACTCAAATGTTTTTAGACCAAACAGGAAGTTAGTTCCCACCGGCAGCCAATGAGAGCTCAGCTTCCCTTGAGCCTAATTTTAGCATCTTAACTCTTAACTTTGATATTCAAACTCAATAATGAAGTCTGTCCTGTGAGTTTGTGCTTATTGATGACCCTTCACAGTTTGACCCTTCACCGTGAGTCAGCGAGGCATCATTATGAGATGAGAATAATACCGGATGCATGTGTTTTGTGTTGCAGGCTCCCGGCAGCTCTTCTCTCTGCTCAGCGTCACGTCCTACAGCTCTCTGGCGCTGCACAAACTCACGCTCTTGGTCTACAACAGTAAATGTTCCTCCTCACCAACGTCTGCTTCCTCTGACGCTGCACACAGGGAACAGTAACGCGTGTGAAGCCCGATACTGCCATCTGCTGGTTCCAATGTGTAGCAATAGTTTTCAATCCTGAATGGCGCAACCGTCGCTCAGGATGTGGGGGGGCTTTACCTGTAAAACAGCTGGTGGGGCTGCTGCAGGATGATTCTTTTATGCTGAGCTGGATAATTTGATCTAAAACTGCAAAATACAGCAGAGGGATTGGTGGGAAATGTGCTGCCCGAGGGCACCCCAGCACAGTTTTCTAACATAAGACAGAAATAATCTTTATAGCTAGAAGATATTAAAGTGGACTTCTTCTATTATTTTGGGTGGGATATCTCCTGACCCGGTGCTGGATGTTTAGTCCATCTGTCCAGCCGTGAGGTCAGTGTGTGTACAGGTAATCTCTGCGGGCCAGAATCTCAGGCTTTTTTTCTACTGTTGAACCTGTATGATGTCACAGAGAGGACACATCCCTAATCCTCTGAGCTCTGCAGAATCCAAGAGGGAGGAGCTAAAACTGAAGGCGGAGCATGAAGTGCACCAAGGCCCAGAATCAGAATAATTGGGATTATTTGAAAGTATCAGTCGTGCAAAGCTACTGTAGTAGTCTGAGGACAAAGAGCTGGAAATAAGCAGGTCTACTTGAAGCTCTTGTTTCAGCTCCCACTCTGTGATGCTGCAGATGTTCGGCGGCTGCTTCATCTTTAAACTTTAAAGGCTTAAATGTGCTCACTGAAGCGCTTCTGTGTGTTTCCAGTTTCCAGCATGAGGAGTTTAGAAAGCAGCACCTTCAGGAGGAGATTCTGCTACTGCGTCACCAACGACACCAACGATTTAACAGGCAGGAGGATTTGAACCGTCAGCCTCAATTTACACACCGTGCACTTCTTTGTTGTTTGACCTCTTTTTTTTTGTTTTCCATCAGATTTTACCGCCATCCTGCTGGATGTGATGGGAAACTCAACCAGTTACCTGCACGAGCTCTTTAAATCCTCCTCGATACTATCAGGTGGCAGACGTTACTGTTTGATGCTCTCTCTTTGTTTCTTTGGCTGACGCCGTGTTTCCTGCTTCTGTGTCTCAGTGAGCCAGCGGAACAACTCCGACTGTATCTACATCTGCGTGATGGCCGGTAAGATGGGTATGTGTACATCTCTTCTGGTGTGTGTAAAGGTTGGAGATCCTGGAGAAATCAAACCTATTAAAGCCCTCTGCTTTTAAAAGGAAAGAGCCCCAAGTTATTACACGCTACGTTGCCAAAAGTCTTCCCTCACCATCCAGACCATTGAGTCCAGGTGTTCCAGTCTCTTCCACAGGTGTATGAAGGTGTTTGTGTCTTGTCCAGGCAGAGAGGTGCCTGAGCTGTGGGATGTCGGCTCCATCACGCCGCTCTTCAACCAGACCATTATGGAAGGGCCTCACAGAGGTTCGTTTACCGCGGGTTCACTGATGACCAGCAGGGGGCAGCTTCAGCTCAGGATAGGTCAAAGAAAGCCCACAGATCCGCAGCGAGGAGATCAGCCAGAGTTTGATGTCTAAGATAAATGTTTTCTTTATGATCGTCACCCCTCCGTCTCCCCCCTTATATTTACTGAGCTCTTCTTCCTCTTTTTGAACCAGCTTTGAACATCTCCTCCTTCCGACTCCCCGCTGGTGAGTACACCAGCACCTTCAAAAAGCCCATTCAAGCATCTGCTGTCATCAAGCAGACTCTCATAGAGCCGCTTAATTGTCCTCTTCAAATGGTCTATTTTAAACCTCAGAATGGCACCAACTGCCCACGAATCTGAGTCACATGTCTCCATCTGGGATGAGCTCGGCGCTAACCAGCAGAGTCCATTCAACTGCACATGGTGAGTCTCTCCAGGAGGCCGGCGTTCAGCGTTTGGCTTCACTTTGTTCGGGCAGCAGGTTAGGCCCAGAATAACTTTTAAAAGTTTGATCAGGGTAAGCTTCTGTTTTATACATAGTGTACACAACCAAATGTGTAAACTGGGAAAGAACTGCAAGAATACTTCGAAAGGATGTCAGGAAATAAATCGGCTTGTTTAGATGTCAACCAGAAATATAATTGTTATATGAACCTTTTAGTTTGCTTTGAGCGCCTCAGTTCCAGCTGGATCAGGTGACTGACTCCAGGATGTTCCACCTCTTTACCTTCAGATGTTCTCGGGTTTCTTTCAAACTGTGAAGCTGCATGTAGTCGCTCTGAGAGCATTCGGCTGAAGCTCAGTGTAGCTCAGAATTCTTCTGGCACATTATCAAATATTTCTCATACAGGCTGATCTGAGTTTCCTCTGCCCGTTGCCTATTAGAGTCTAATCTTGTGTTCTATTCTTGACACTGATCACTGGTTTGCATTTTGTACTGAACATCTGTCAAGTCTTCCCCTCATGTCGGATTTGGGTAATGACACAGCTACCTTCTGGAGAGGGCTTTTCTCTTAGCTCAATACTGGAGATTGTTCCTCACCATGGAAAGGATCCCGCGATCATCCCTCATGTGGTTTTCTGTGGGCATCCAGTACTAAGCTGTTGATTTGGGACAGATTTGTGTTGTTTGAACTAATTCATTTTCACGGAGAACTCCTTTGAGCACATATTGTGAGTCCGGTTTCCTGAAGTTAAGCAAAGAACTGGTATTTACAGCCTCCGGTGTCAGAACACCTGTCAGTCACAGCAGTCATGTTCCTAGCTGTTAGACGTACCTGTGCCTTTAGCGGTAAACATGTGTAACATGGGGGTCTGTGGGGTCTGACTGACTTTTGGAGCCAGCCTCAAGTGGACATTAGAGGAACTGCAGTTTTTAGCATTTCAATACTGTCTTGTTTTTCTGTCCCGTGATGATTGCATCTTGGTTTCAATGTTTTGGAGACTCGTGCTCACGATCACGTTTACTTGTTTATCAGCTTCTCCAACAGCTGTGGATGAAACAGCTGCCGCAACAGCGAAGGTCACCGCAGCTCAGCCACTCACAACAACTCGACAGCCTACGACCTTCATGCCTAAAAGTTACACTACAGCCAAAATAACAGAAACAACACAACAATCTACAGCACCCAGCAGGACACCAGAAGCAGTAACAACACAAAGTGCGACCACACCAACCGTGGCAGCATCTCAGCGTGGCCCTACAGAGGAAACAACAACTTTATCACCATTTACAACCTTAAAACAACAAACCAGCACCACTTCATCAGCTCCAACCACAACAGCTCTGGGTGGAGCTGCAGCAGCTCCTGCAGCAGCAACTCCGCCTCCAGCAGCTCCGCCCACAGCATCAGTTCCGCCCACAGCAGCAGCTCCACCCACAGCAGCACTTGCAGCAGCAGCTCCGCCTCCAGCAGCTCCGCCCACAGCAGCAGCTTCGCCCTCAGCAGCTCCGCCCACAGAACCAATTCCGCCAGCAGTAGCAGCTCTGCCCACAGCAGAAGCTCCACCCACAGCAGCACTTGCAGCAGCAGCTCCACCCACTGCAGCAGTTCCACCAGCAGCAGCAGCAGCAGCTCCGCCCACAGCAGAAGCTCCACCCACAGCAGCACTTGCGGCAGCAGCTCCACCCACTGCAGCAGTTCCACCAGCAGCAGCAGCAGCTCCGCCCACAGCAGAAGCTCCACCCACAGCAGCACTTGCGGCAGCAGCTCTGCCCTCAGCAGCTCTGCCCGTAGTACCTCCACCTGTAGCAGCAGCTCCGCCTGCAGCAACACGTCCATTAACCACAGCACCAGGCAGAGCCACAACATTCTCACCAGTGATTAGTCTGACCCAATCATCAACATCTACAACCACAGCCGCCCACCCCACGACATCCACAGTTCATCCTACAAGACTTTCACTGGCCCGAGCCTCAGCACCCACAGTGTCCAAGAGGACTTCAGGGCTTCTGATTAGAAGAACTACAACTCCCAGCAAGCCGACCGAGAAACCAGGTAAACAATTTCTTGGTTCAGAGAGTTTAATATTAATGTGAGCATGAGGAAAATGTTGTTGTGTATAAGCCCTTTATTTTGTGGTTAGACAAGATAAAGGGCTGTTCACTAAATCTTTCCCATCGCTCCGTGAGGATTGTCCTTTAGTGCTGCATTAAAACATGTTTGGGCTTTCAGAGATCTTCAAATCTTCTTAGGAAAATCTCACAAATGTGCATGAAAAAAACTCATTAATGAAAAAACTTGAATATTCTTTAAGACCATAAAGGCGCAAGGAAGCATATCACCTCATTTATTCAGCGTTAGGTGGAAAAAATTCACCTGCTGGAACGTGTTACTGTTTTCTTATGGAGGCGGTTAGAAACGAGAAGCTTATTGCATTCTTGGACCTGAACTGAAGCTTCCGGATCACCCGTCACATGTTACCATGTTCTGAGTTGCTTTGAGAGTCACCTTAATAAAACGCTTTTATCTGGTTATAATTCATATTTTGCTGAAAAGCTTGTGACTTTGCAGCGATTCAGATTTTTCCCTGTTGGACCAGAAAAGATGCTGAAGGGGTGAACCTGAGCTTGACCCATGGTGACAGCTTTTACTTCCTTCTTTACCCTCGATAGCTGGAGCCAATCAAAACGTGCCACACTGAACATGTGAGACGGGTGACGGGGCGTACCAACCGCTTTTGGTTTTGGGCTGCTGTATGACATCATCCTCCTGTCCTCGTGTTGGGGATCGTAAATGTGCAGAGAAGGAGACTGAGAAAGAAATGTGGCATTCAAAATCCAATCTGGAGAGCCGGGAAAAATGGCTGGAGCCTCAGAGCGTCTTCGCTCTGCAGTGGAGGAGCGGTTTGGCTCCGCCCACTGACCTGCTCTCACAAAGCGACTGTAATCACATCACAGCCTTTCTGTCATTTCTGCACACGCCAACGGCCACTGATTCAATTTCAGCCTGGAGAGAGGTGTGTGATGTGCATAATGTAGTGTGTGTGTGTGTGTGTGTGAGAGAACACGGAAAGCCATGCTGCAGATAGTAACCATGGTAACGCAGCCTCCTGTGAAGGCGTGGACGGTTTGAAGCTGCAAAGGTTGAAGGCAGATTGAGGGCAAATGCTCAGCGTTTATCTGTGTATTGGACTCGGTGTGGGCCGGGGTCTTATTAGCAAATTCTAATTATGTTGTCCACGCGAGAACAGCAACATGGATACAGGTGTTTAACTGCTGCCACGGCTCATTACTTACATTTTTTTTCTAAAACAGTGCGTTAAATATATAAAAGGACATTTTCTAATTAAATGGTACAAACCCAAATCAGATGAGCTGGGGAAGTATTAAAAACAAAACAAAGCATCCATTTTCGTCCACCGATTCGGCGCCGGGTCGCACACCCCCTTCTCCCCCTCCACCTGCTCCAGCTCATTCAGGATATCGTTGCGGCGTTCCCAGGACAGCTGAGAGGGATAATCTCTCCAGGTCTGCCCCGCGGCCTCCTCCCGGTGGGACAAGCTCCTCACCCAGGAGGCATCCTCGTCAGATGCCCGAGCCCCCTCAACTTCACCGTCCCAGATGGATGTAAAATAACAAGCATCAGTGTTGTGGCTGAAGACAGGAAAAGTGTGGCTCCCCCTTTGTTTGAATCCTGGCCCGAAGAAGCCTAGAGTAAAATCTTAAATTGGATTCTGCAGCGAACGGGAAGCTGGTGTGATTCTGCGACGAGTCGAGCCTGCTGAGGTCCTTCAGATGCCTCAAAGCTCGCCTCCTTCATGTAATCTGTTCATACAGACTGATGAACCCGGGCTTAACTTATTCAGGTGATAATTACTTTGGTGAGATCGCTCAGGCTGATATCTAAAACACTGATTTATTCATATACTACATAAAAAAACCCTTTATTTTCCTCCCTTCAGAACCTCTGAGGTTCTCACTGTCTTCACCATTCCCTGCACGGCCACTAGATGGCAGTAACATCACACTGCAGTGGCAGCAGCTGCCCCCTCCTCTCATTTCTGCCTAGCAACAAACAGAAGGCGGAGCTTCCTGTGCAATTTGTCACCGAGTCGTTAGTGTGCAGTGAAATGAGTGTTTGTCACCCAGCTGCACGCATCTGAGTGTCGGCCTGGGGAGGCTGATGTTTGTCTCACACAGACAGACACACACACACACACACACACACACACATATAGGAGGGTGCAGCTCATTGTGTCATGAATGAACACTGCAGATCAGGTTGTGTTCACTTTTGTTACAAATAAAATCCAAATAAGAGTACGTTTTGTGGCGGCAGCTCAGAATCACAGTGTGCGCACAATGAAGTGTTGCGCAGCATCAGCACACACAAGGTGGTGGTGCTCATTGTTAGTGAGGCGGAGCCAGCTGGTGGCATGTACCTGTCAATCAAAAAAAAAAAATCAAAATAACCCCCCCCACGCAGTTATGAAGTATTAAACTACCCACAGAGGGTAGCTGACTCACAGCTGGAGCCTGCCCCAAGTGGACATTAAAGGGAACTGCAGCTCTGGGCGCTTTCCTGTTTGATCCGCCTTCTGATTCTCAGAGCTTTATTAAAACCTCACATCTGGACTGGTGCTCGGTCCAGATGCGAGGACATCTGGACTGGTGCTCGGTCCAGATGTGAGGACATCTGGACTGGTGCTCGGTCCAGATGCGAGGACATCTGGACTGGTGCTCGGTCCGAGTGTGTTTCCGTTCTCTGCAGCCTTTCTGTGGCGAAGCTCTCCTCCTAGCAGCTGATGCTGAGGTGTGCTGATGCCGTGGGTCCAATGAGTCAACATCTGGCTCTGACCCGAGTGTCAAACTGGACCGGGATCTTAAATCTGATGCTCAAATTCAGTCAGTAGTCAAGTCCAGCTTTTATCAGTGAGACCGCTGACAAAGGTGAAGTCACGGCACCACTTTGAGATTTTAATCCATGCTTTTATCACCACTCAGACTATTGGGCTGAACCAGAACCAGAACCACTTCTCACCACCACAGATGGTACGAAACGCTGCTGCTCAACTTTGAGTTGGTGTCAAAAATGTGAGCGCATTGCACCGCTCACTGGCTCCCCGATGGTTTTAGGACTGATTTTAAATGTCTTCATGGCCCCGCCCCACCGTATCTGTCTGACCCCCACCCATATGCTCACTCAGGTCAGCTCATCTGTTAGTTATCCCAAAGACCCAGAGGGAGATGAGGTGATTTTAGGCCACATTTCTTCTCTTTGGCCTTAGACTTGTTGTAACTGTGGTTCTACATGTATTTAAACCTGGCACCTGTGATGTTGATGTTGAAGTGCGCTGCTGCCAGCGTCTGATTTCTGAGGCTGGGAACGCTGCAGAGGAAACTCGGTCTTCCTTCCCTCACAGCGGGAAGAAGAAGAAGTTAAAGAATGGCTGCACTGTGGCTGCAGAGCTATTTGCTGTAAACCAACGGCTCTCAGATTGAGGGACGCCTCGTCGGTCAGCTGATGATCGGGTGTCTTTCCTCGCTTCATGAGACCATCTGTAATGTTCTGGTCCCACAGCCGAGCTGATGTTGATCCCTGGTGTAGAGAAAAGTATAAAATACTCCAAGGATGAAATCCTTTGTCCTAAATTTCCAGCAAAAATGCTTTTGTTTGTTTCAATTTGAATAATCAAAGATTTTTTTTCTCCTGATATCGCAAACAAATGCGTGCAGAATGTGGATGAGCATGTAATTAAAATTAATCTGAATCTGCATTTTTATGATAATTAGGAGCCGGCGTAGCTGCAATAGATTCCCTCTGATTAGCATGCATCTCCAAATCGCATCCGTGAGCTTTTAAAGGTTAATTTATGATATGTTTATTATATTTAATGTGCATGATCACCTTTTGTCTTTGCACATCATCTCTTAATTTTATTTTCTCTGGCAGAACACACAGATTAATTAAGCTGGTTCACGACTGACGTTCTTGTCTCCGTCTGTCGAGAGGCTGTCCCTGGAGGAGGCCGGAGCTGACCGCCGAGTCCGACGGCACGACCACCGTCGGCGCTCACAAGCTGCAGCCCTGCGTCCTCGAGCTGTGCAAGTTCTTCTCGCAGTGCCTGTGCAGACCCTTCAGCCACAAGACACGCATGAAAAGGTCGGCAAATTACGCTTCCTGCCTCCAGACAGCGCTGCTGCAGACTGGGGGTGTAATTATAGAGCGGCTCTTCATTAGGGGCCGAGCACTGAACCAGGCAGGCTCAGGAGAACGTGCACACTAGCAAAGAAAAATGACAGGTTGAAGCTTTCTAAAGAAGTTCTCAACAGGAGATTTGTGGCAGTTTGACAGCAAAGAAACTGCAGTTGGAGTCCTCGTGTCTGCCGGCTCGTTTGAGGCTTTATTTTGTGGTGTGGTGACGGCAGCTCTCTGCAGAGGCCTCGGAGCTGCGCTGCAGCTCTTAATGCTCCACTTTGGACTTTCCCACATCTGCTTCAGCGAGTCCATTTTCTCGTGGTACTGTCGGCATGCTAATGTTACACGGTAATCATGGAGCCGTCTTTGAACAGAAGATTGTATGAAATGTGCGTCAGAGAGGAACAAACACATTGTGTAACACTAGGAGGTCAAAACCTTGGCTAGCATCCCTCCATCACTGGAGCTCCTCCATGGTGGTGGGGGGCTGATCCCAGCAGCAGTCCGCCCCTGCTAGGGACTGCCAAGGCTAGGTGATGTTACACCTTCACCACCTGAGCTGGTTCAGCTTCTGACGCCTCCTGGACACCTCCTAGGTGAGGTGTTTTGGGCATGTCCCCCCTGGAGGTGACCCCGGGGGAGACTACACATCCCCGTTCAGCCTGCTGCCCCCCGTGCCCTGGACTTGGACAAGTGGCATCATTTTGTGTGTTATTATTTAAAGCATTCAGACATCAGATGAGGTCCAATAATCTGCAGCTCAAAGCATCCCTGTTTGCAGCTCTGATGTGATTGGTTTAATGCGGAGCTGATTCTGAATCAGTTCTTCACTCTTCTCACCTCGTCTTGCAGATACTGTGACGACAGCCACCTCTGGTATGAAAAACACACCTCTGAAGTGTGCCGGCGGGTCAGGAGGGTCTCCTTCTCCAAAAGTAAGTGGACAGCAGGGGAAGGGGGGGGGGGCTGAAGTTGGTGTTGTCGGGGCTAATCCCCATGGCCTGACGTACTGAGAACTCG
>VUQK01013540.1:59313-69381 GCA_015106715.1 Bujurquina vittata | reverse complement strand
TAAGACTTATCTCCCCTAAATTTTACTAATTTTTTATTTTTCTTATTAAGTGCTTCTTAATATTTTTTTTTTTTTTTTTAAGAGCAGTGTATTTTTTCCTTGACAATTTATATTAATTCAACATTCCACACCTTTAACAGGTAATAGACACCCCCACCCTGCCCTGGCTCTATGTCACATTAAGGAGACCCACGATACAGTTTCTTAACCACGGTTCGAAAGGCCACTGCTGCCATTGGTGGAATCTTATTGTATATGAAGTTAAAATGTGGCCAAGACAAAAAAAAAAACATGTTTAAATACCAGGGTAAAAGTTTAATTTTGAAATCGAGAATAAAAAATCTTGTTTTCGTGTGACACCTTCAGGCCAGTGAAAAATATCTTTTTTTAAAAAAAAATTAACTGCAACAGCTCTCACACTAAGGAGCTTCAGTTTTCACTGATGCATTATACCTAAAAGTGACATTTTAGGCACCGCCGCTGTTCATTCGGCTAAGAACTTAAAACACTGTAACAAAAGACCAATATCACACAAAATATGCCATCTGTATTCAGTAATATATACACTGCTCAAAGAAATAAAGGGAACACTTAAACAACACAATATAACTCCAAGTAAATCAAACTTCTGTGAACTCAAACTGTCCACTTAGGAAGCAACACTGATTAACAATCAATTTCACATGCTGTTGTGCAAATGGAATAGACAACAGGTAGAAATTATTGGCAATTAGCAAGACACACTCAAAAAAAGGAGTGGTTCTGTAGGTGGGGGCCACAGACCACCTATGCTGGCTGATATTTTGGTCACTTTTGAATGTTGGTGGTGCTTTCACACTCGTGGGAGCATGAGACGGACTCTACAACCCACACAATTGGCTCAGGTAGTGCAGCTCATTCAGGATGACATATCAATGCGAACTGTGGCAAGAAGGTTTGCTGTGTCTGGCAGCGTAGTGTCCAGAGGCTGGAGGCGCTACCAGGAGACAGGCCAGTACATCAGGAGACGTGGAGGAGACCGTAGGAGTGCAACAACCCAGCAGCAGGACCGCTACCTCCGCCTTAGTGCAAGGAGGAACTGGAGGAGCACTGCCAGAGCCCTGCAAAATGACCTCCACCAGGCCACAAATGTGCATGTGTCTGCACAAACGGTTAGAAACCGACTCCATGAGGATGTATGAGGGCCCAACGTCCACAGATGGAGGTTGTGCTCACAGCACAACACCGTGCAGGACACTTGGCATTTGCCAGAGAACACGAGGATTGGCAAATTCTCCACTGGCACCCTGTGCTCTTCACAGACGAAAGCAAGTTCACGCTGAGCACATGTGACAGACGTGACAAGAGTCTGGAGACGCTGTGTAGAGCGATCTGTTGCCTGCAACATCCTTCAGCATAACCGGTTTGGCAGTGGGTCAGTAATGGTGTGAGGTGGCATTTCTTTGGAGGACCGCACAGCCCTCCATGTGCTCGCCAGAGGTAGCATGATTGCCATTAGGTACCATGATGAGATCCTCAGACCCCTTGTGAGACCATATGCTGGTGCGGTTGGCCCTGGATTCCTCCTAATGCAGGACAATGCTAGACCTCATGTGGCTGGAGTGTGTCAGCAGTTCCTGCAAGATGAAGGCATTGAATCTATGGACTAGCCCGCCCATTCCCCAGACCTGAATCTGAATGTGCACATCTGGGACATCATTTATGCTTCATCCACCCATGTCACGTTGCACCACAGACTGTCCAGGAATTGGTGGATGCTTTAGTCCAGGTCTGGGAGGAGATCCCTCAGGAGACCATCCGCCACCTCATCAGGAGCATGCCCAGGCGTTGTGGGGAGGTCATACAGGCACGTGGAGGCCACACACAATACTTAGCCTCATTTTGACTTGTTTTAAGGACATCAAAATTGGATCGGCCTGTAGTGTGTTTCTCCACTTTAATTTTGTGTGTCACTCCAAATCCAGGCCTCCATTGATTAATAAATTTGATTTCCATTAATGATTTTTGTGTGATTTTGTTGTCAGCACATTCAAATTTGTACAGAACAAAGTATTCAGTGAGAATATTTCATTCATTCAGATGTAGGTTGTGTTTGAGTGTTCCCTTTATTTTTTTGAGCAGTGTACTTTCTGAAAGACTGACCCACATTGTATGTAAAGGTCTGACCCTCATCATATGCAGTCACTACTGGTTTGCCTGGTATACAGTATAAAAATATTTTGTAACTTTAGAACCATAGCTGCAGCATAATAAAGTCAACGTATCAATAACATCCCACCTCCAAACCCAGTATTATAAAACACTTAAAGCAACTTACAATACGTTCTGTGAGGCGCCGAGCTGCAGTAGCAGTTTTACAATAGGTGAATGTCCATTCCTCACAGCATCATGGAGTGGGGAGTCATTTTCATACCCAGGCGTGTTCAACAGGGCTCCTCTTGAGACCAGTATTTCCACAACTGCCAGGTGACCCAGGTTACATGCTTCATGCTGAAACAAAAATTGGTAAATCTTGCATGTTATCCTACTCTGCTTCGATCCGATAACTTGATTCATACTGTATTTTACATTTTAATAAAGCATTATTTTAAATTATAAATAATTATTTTTGCTGAGTAACATCATCTGAACAGAATGCATAAATATGTTCTGCCCTAGTTTTCTGCTTTCTAAAATTAGGACCGGGGGATGTGGCTTAAGTTCAGAATTTCACCTGGAATGCAATCCAGACACATTCAAACAACTGCAGAGTGATTAAATACAGCATTATGCTTGAAATAACTTGAGCAGCCAAGTCATTTATTGAGAAGCTGGCTTTTTGTTCCAGTTTATTTTTATTTGGGTCAGGTAGTCTAAGCTATTAAGCCAAGGGCTGCACAGTTATTTCCTCTCAATGACTGTGTAAAAATGAGGTGCCACATGAATGAGCAGATATTAAGAAGAAATCACAATGTATCATCATCAACATCAACATCATCACGGACTAGAAATGAAAACTTGCCTCTTGTTTGTGACAACTGTTTCATGTGTTGCTGGGATACTTTCAAATTGTTGCTCTTTTTTTTGTTTTGTTATTTTGGAGTGCAGGCCACCTGTACTAAATCTGTACTGTTTATTTTGCACCCAGTTTGGAAAGAAGTCCGTGGATTTGTAAAGTACACGCTGAAATCTGCTGCATTTTGTTTGTTCTAAACTTCACAAATAGAGAGAAACAAGTAACAAGCTGAAACTTTCTGGCTCTACAATTAACTTAAAAAAACTGCAATGGTGCTAAAAGTGCAGGTTTGGAAAAAACAACAGTGATTTCATGATGACTGTAGCATGTCAAGGAATACAGATACCATCCTTCCCACATACATACAAACACTCAAATTTGAATATTTCAAGCTTACTGGTAGCAATTTGAAAGATCAGCTAAAAACTGTCAAAAGTCAAGCTGAAAACTCAAGTTTGAGTGGAACATCTTGACAGCTCGTCGCCACGTGAAGTGCTGCAATAAAGATGCAAACGCTCTCTCACACAGTCTCGAGCAGCTGTGGAGGAATTTTCCAGCTCATCATCTGGAGGTAACTTGAGTTTAAACTGATAAAATAACATGCCTGCGATTGTTGCTGAGGAGGTACCACCACAAACAGATAACCCCTCTTGTTACTAGAATATATTTTTTGCCAGTTCGCCCTGCACATAAATAGTGATGATGTTTAATTTTTTTAAATGAGCTAAAATACAAAACAGCAAATAATAATAGCTGAAGAAGTTCAGTCCAGTAGTACAAACAACATATTTAGCTTTAAGAGTAATATAAAGTAGAAAAGGTTAGTCCATGAAGAAAAGTTAAAGCCTATAAGAAACCTATGTGGAAACAGTCCTGCCATCAAACGATGTAGTCACTGTAGTTTTTTTTTTTTTTTAAAAAGGAACGAAAGCAGCTTACCTACTGATAAAACCATTTTTTTAAATAAAAGAAATAAAAACATCCTGAGGGTAGGAAAATGATTGTGCTTAAACAACTGCAGAAGAAACATTTTGCCACAACAAATGAGAATAAAAATTCATCACTTACCAGAGGTGTCCACCCCGCATTATCTTTGAGGTTGGGGTCAGCCCCCTGGTCCAGAAGTTCCTTGACAGCCTCTACATCTCCCTGCAAGCCCAGAAGAGAACAACAAGCCTGAGGTCAGAACTGCAGACCTGTAAATGCAACCCTTTAAACACAGCAGCTGATCCCAGTGAACCGAAGCTCTCTGGTTTATCAATCAGACTCAACAGCAGGCCATTGATTGCCTTGTCTGGGATCCAGAGAAGGATTACAGCTATGTTTACAAGGATTACTGTAAGACAGTTAAGTCTCAATAGAGTGGAATATGGTTGCCTGATCTAATACGGCTAAATATGTTCACCCCCACAGGAAGGGAAGATATGCAATTATCTTTCTGCAATTTAAAAGAAACTGAACAATAAGAAATCTGAAATGTCAGGTTTGCACCTTGCATTCATCACTCATTTTCCTAATTTTAACTGCTGACAAATTCCTTATTCCATTTCTACAAATGGCAATACAAGAAAAGCCATACTGAGCTACAATTCATTTAATTATAATTGTTTGCCATTTTAATATTCCATTAATTAATAACAGTGAATAAATATATGCTGTCAATTGTGCATTTTGTATTTTAGCTTTTATTATGTCAGTGTTAGCAGATGCATTTGCATTCCTAGAATGTAACACAAAATTCAGTAAATAATGTGAATCCAACAGCTTATGACCTTGATTGAAGCTAGATGCAGCAGGGTCTCTCCCTTGTGGTTCCTCTTCATAACTGCAGGGCTTCCTGAGCTGCCCAGTCCAACAGATGCACCGTTAATAGATGGAGACCTCCTGTAACTTTCTGCAGAGGCAGTGGCTTGAACAGAGGGGATGTCTCTTCTCGCTTTTTTGGTGCTTTTAGGGCTCTTAGGGCTGGTCAAAGATGGAGGATTAAGAACAACTGGAGAGATCTGACTCAATGATTTTCTCCCCCTTCTGCCTGGAGAAGGTCTTGGTCTTTTTGGTGTGTTTTCCAAAGTGTAGTTTCTCTCCTCCAATCTTGATCTTTCCGAGAAATCCTCAGATGGAGAAATGTTGTGTTTTTCAGGATTGTCATTTAGGCTGGGTACATTTGCTAGGTCATGCTGTAAGACACTTTCCAGTGGGGTCTCAGCAGGTTCAGTTTGGTAATTCCGCACAGTGTCGCTGCTTTCTGAGTGACTCTCTCTCACTGTGCTCCTGGCAGGCCTGAGGTCTTTAGCACTCTGCTGTGCCACCTCAGGCTGAGGCCTGTCAGAGGTGACAGCAGGGCTTAGGAAAGAAACCCTTTTACTTGACCTTCTTGCCCCATCAGCACATGGCTGCTCATTTTCAGAGAGCTGTGCCTCCTCTGAGATTCCCCATTGCTGGTTTATGGCCTCTAACCTTTTCTTCTTCACATCTTGCTTGGTCTGTTTTTGTGTGGTTCTGGTGGTTCTTTGCACCAACACATTCCTCCTGGTGGCACTTTTCTTAGGTGACCCCTTCTTCCTGTTTTTCCTGGTTGCACTGTTGCATTTTTGAGAAGAAGAGGAGCCAGAATCTTGAGACGATGAGGTGAAATTGAAAACTGACAGGTCCTGGCATTGAGCAGTGACGGTGCCTGGCTGTGCTGCAGCTGTTTCTCCAGGAGCCCTGCTGTCTGGTACAGTGATCTCTGCAGGCTTTTCGACTGTGCAGCGTACCTTGCGACTGCGGGGACTGAACCAAATTTTGAAGTTCTTCTTGTGTTTAACGACAGGACTCTCAGGCTGAATCTCAGCTATAGGGAAGTCTACAATGAAGTATGAACAAACAAAGAAATGTATGTGTGAAAACATAATTAAAGTGCTAATAAAAATGACGTATTCATATTAAGAATTATTTATTTCTTTATTGTAAGAAACCTTGCAAGTTTAAAATTAATCTTTGAGGAACTGTTCTTAATTTATCATATCGGGTTGGTATGCATGCCCTGTTTGAAGGTGTTTTTTTTTTTCTCTCTTTTATATGAACTTCAGTGTTAATGCTCCTTTGTTATGTATTACGGTGTTCATATACTGTACTGGTGAATATGAAAGTATGTGTAAAGGTCCCCTGGTAGAATATTCCACAACATCTCTACTCTGGGATCCTAATAAAAATGAAAAAGACATTTACAAACTCAAAAAAAATCCCTTTTCACCTGCATATATTTTCTCTGTTAATTGCTTTCACAAAAGCAATCCTTGCAAATAGAAACAGCACATTGTATTAGATGTAGTGAAATAATAATACTAACATTTGAAAGACATATAGAAGCACCCGATTTATTTTCTACATCTTTTGTTATTTTTGTGAACACTGAGACAACAACATGCAGATTTGCTCCCATTTTAACTAGATGGCTTGTAAAGCCCTTCTGAAATTTTTGTCAAAGCTGAGCTCTACTTACAGACTAAACACTAATGTGGATAATTGTACTGCATAATTAGTGCCACTACCTGGATGCCAGATTGTTTGTAAAAATTACAATAAACCAAAGGAACAAGCTACTAATACTGTCAATCAGAGATCAGATTAGTGGAGGAAAATGTTTGAACATTCCAGTCAACAGCTGATAGAGAAGGGTGTGGAAAGAGGAATGTGGTGAGAAAAATAACACACTAAACACATGCATTTGGGAAGATAATAGCTATTCTTTCAGGCTGATTTTATACAGATATATATAGATATATAGACAGAGATAGACAGACAGACAAATAGCGCTCCCCTCTACCTGGATTTTTAATAGGACTGAGCAGGGACTCTAAACCACAGAAGAGTTGTACGATGCTGCTGAGCTGCCTGTTGATTTGGATGTCCTTCACCCACGCAGGGCTGTGACACACCACACAGCCATCTCCTGCCCGCGGCCCAGCACATGACCTGAGGAATAAATCTATCTCAGATTAGGAGTCCACACTACAGCTAAGTCAGAAGAATTACGATTTAGTCCTTCACTTTCAAAAAATATCCAGTCATGAAGAGAAGAATCAAAATCCGGGATGATGTTTAAACATACATACATTAATTTAGCACTGGATTCACTCAGTAGCCCCTTTCACATGTGGACTTAAGACAATTTCAGGGGAATTAGGTTGGGATATTTTCCACATTTGTACTTTCTAACATGTAATACACAAATGAAAATAGTCTGTTTGAGTCGAATTAAACTACTTGAAATACCTTTTGTGTTAGCATGCAGGAGGGAATGCATTAATCCCACTAACTAGCACTAAAGCCACCAGACTACTACCTGTACTGTCTGTACAATGGCAT
This sequence comes from Bujurquina vittata, assembly GCA_015106715.1. Lineage (NCBI taxonomy): Eukaryota > Metazoa > Chordata > Actinopteri > Cichliformes > Cichlidae > Bujurquina > Bujurquina vittata. Next base: position 62,036 of record VUQK01013540.1, on the reverse strand, counting down.
AAATCATCATCACACAAATTTTGTATTAGGCAGTTGCTGGCTTAAAGTGCAGCGTTTTTACCTGTGACTTTAAAGGTTCAGGGCTGCAATGCATGTTTGAAAACCACTATGTTATCTGAGAGGGGAAGCAAGACTACACTCACAATGGACATTTTCATCAGTCATAAAAGGAAAAGCAAGCAAGTTTTAAATACCATTTAGGTGTACCGAATGGAACTGAGCTATTATTCTTATTAGCTACAGCTGCCTTTATCTGGCTCAGTGGTGTTAAATTAGTTAGAATATAATGACATTAATACATTACCTGCACAGCATATGCTCACATAGACCTAAGCATACGGGTTCCTTCATTAAATCTGAGCTGGGAAAAAAAAGGACAAAAGAGATTGAAAAGTGGTTATTATAATCAGAATAACCACAATAGGTAAGACAACCTCATGCACACAGAGGAGCGGTGTTGGGCAACAGTTGTCTACCCCCAGGACCCACAAATTAAATTACAGCACAATAAAAATATAAGGCTATGTGGGCAACGTTTCAGAGCATAAGTGCCTTGATACCAGCACAGACCATTTGAGATAGTGTATATGGGACTCGCCTTATTAAGAACGCAGGGATTCAGAGCTGTAAAACCTTTTAAGCCAAATGTGTGAAATCTGAACATTAGACGATCTTTGTCCCCCAACAGAGGACATTATCATCATGATCACAAAATCACAAAGTACTCCTTATACTTAGGGGCTGTCAGGTACCATAACACCCTGCATTATGCAAAAACACTCACCTGAAGTCCATCAACCAACCCATCACAGCTACGGATACAATCAGAAATAATTTTCAGCAGCATTTGTGTTTTTATTACAATTTGTGCTTATTCTTCCCGTGAACTGATTAGCAAAATATACCAGCGCGTTCATTAATAGACGTGATCACGACTCTACTGTAATTTGTTGTACCGATGTTACGGGTTCATTACTCTTTGGTTTGCCGTTATATTTTGTCTTTTAATTTGTGCACTTTCATAGTTGAAGTGTAGACTGCGTTGTGTTGTTGCTGCACAGAAATCTAGGCGAGGTTAAAAAAGTTGTTCTTCCATGTTACTTTGGTTTACTTTGCAAAGTTAGTCTTAGCATGTGTCACTGTCACTAGCTAACACTGACGTCTACCACTGACAGACAGCGCTTTGTGTTACTTTAGCTGATAAGTTTCCTATGCACACTTCAAAGAAGCGTTTAAAAATAAACCCAGTTTAGTCTGGCATACTCCTGGATGACACTGGTTAGTCAGCCACTTTCTACAATAGTTAATGTTTACTTACCATTTGGAACAAAGAAGCAGCCGTCGGAAATTTGCTACCGCCTCCTTGGTGTTCTTCCAGTCCACTGTTTGCCCGGCGTTATGCTCATCCATTCTTAGAATAACTATTACTGTTTTCTAACTACACTATTGTATCTTTTTACTAATCAAACAGCAAAACAAGCAGAACTACTTCCCCTCTTACATCTCCCGCCAAATATTTACGGAAGTGAGCAAAGCTGATTGCCACAGTGGGTTGGTTGACGGTGATTACGTAAATCCTGACGTAGGTGGGTTTTGGTTTTTTTTTGTTTTTTTTTTGGAAGGCGTGTGTAAACTGGATAGTAATGAAGGAGTGCTATTAAACATGTTGGAACTGAACATTATTATGTTGTTCAAAATACTGTACAATCAATTAATAGTATCTTCAACTCTGCCACCTCCAGCTTTGCCTTCTATCTTCTTAAAGCCACCCACTCCCATCTTGTTATAGGCATAATAGCAAGTCTCACGACTATCTTGCAAACCTTCCCTTTCACGCTTGCTGTCATAAATCACTCCTGACACTCGTTTCCACCCACTCCAACCTGCCTGCACTCTCCTTTTCCCCTCTCTTGTGCACTGTCCATTTGGTTGATCCCAGGTATTTACTCATCTATGCTCACTACCTCTACTCCTTGCAGATGTTTATATACCATTTTCAGTTACACCTGCCTCTCTCTCATTCGCATACATACATTCTGTCTTGCTTCTACTGACACTCGTCTCCCTTCTCTACAGAGCATACCTCCACTTCTCCAGATTTTCTTCCACCTGCTTCAACATGCCATCTGTAAACATCATAGTCCATAGAGACTGTCTTACCTCCCGGATGTAATCCCACCCCCACCTTGAACCCATCTGTCACTCCTAGCACACACCTCCTAACTGTCTCACTGTCCTCATACGTGTCCTGCACCACCATCACATACATCTCTGGAACGCTGACTTCCTCATGCAGTACCACAGTTCCTCTCTTGGCACCCTATCATATGCTTTCTCTTGATTTACAAAGAGACAGTGCAACACCTTCTGATCTTCTCCTCCATCAACACTCTCAAAGCAAACATCACATCTGTTGTGTTCTTTCTCGGCATGAAGCCATATTGCTGTTCAATGATTGTCACCTCTTTTCTTAACGTACAGTACCTTCAACAACTCTTTCCCATATCTTCATGGCATGGCTCATCAACTTTATCCCTCTGTAGTTACCACAGCTCTGCACGTCACTCCTGTTCCTGAAAATTGGTACCAGTACATTTCTTCTCCATTCCTCAGCTAACCTCTCACTCTCCAGGATTATGTTAAACAAGCTGGTTAACTTCTTTTCTAGACATCTCTATAAAACAAGTCCAACTGATGTATTAAAAAAAAAAAATATATATATA
>VUQK01013540.1:4998-28617 GCA_015106715.1 Bujurquina vittata | reverse complement strand
TTGACCCTGTTTTGTCGAATCTTAAGGCTTTTTTTTTTCCACCCCCCCCCCCCCCCCAACAGAAATTCATCTAATATTTACTTACTTGCATAGAGATTCCGGTCTTTGGCAAGTTCCTGTGCTGCACTGTTGAGCTCGTCAGCAGAATCAAAGCCACGGTATCGGTCAAACTTGATACAGGAGGAAATGTCCACCATCAAGGTGGACAAGGTGGTGATGTGATTCAGTACATTTTCATTCTTCTCCACCATCATCGACAAGTTAGCTTTGAAAAGAATTATATTCATAAAGTTTACTGAGAGGATTCAAACTGCAGATGCAGTTTTAGTTGCGATTGCAATAAAATGCATCTGAAAATAATGGCACCGATTTACATTGGGGCTCTGATATAACACTGTAGTCACGAGATCTATTTGATAATAAAGAGGGGATAATTCAATAACTGTCAAAGTGGCAACTTGTAACAGCTTGGTTATAACAATGGGATAAAATTTCCAAAAAAAGATCAGCCAACCAAAGTCTCTTCCATGTCGTGCTCTGCCCTGTTATACTAAACTGAAATAGATATGTCCTGAAACTACAAGTGATCAAATTAAGTGCATGTACGTGAACGTCACACCTGGGACTGACACCTCAATCACATCAAGAAGAGATGCCCTAAGAAATTCATGCAGAAAAAAGTCAAATGCTTCCTACAATGAACCTAAGTTCTCCTCTTCCTTCGCCTATTTTATGTAAGTGTGGATATTTTACACGTAAAAAGCAAGAGAGGAATGTAAAGGTAAATGTGGTATATTCCGCTTACAAAAGTAAGACCTTCAAATGCTCACTTACAGAAGTTGTTGAGCGTCTCCTCCAGTCTGCCTATATTGATGCCTGTCTGCATCTCAATGAAGTTCTTCACAAAGGGATTGCCAAGGGAATTCTGGCAGAAGGAGAGAGAGAGTGGAAAAGACGACATCAAGATTCAGCTGCAGAAACTCATTGAAGACCACTGCATAGTTTATCTCTATATTTTCAGACGACAGAGAGCCAGCTAGAATAATCAGATACAAAGAAGACAGTTTTCATACCTGCAGCATTGGCAAAGTTGTTTTGAGTTTGTGGGCAGAGTCAAAGAAGGAAGTGGAGGATTTTATCCAGTCTTCTGAGTATTTCCTTACATTTGCAAAATCCTGCAAGGTGGCATTGGCCTGAGCAATGATAGGACAGAGACAAGAACATGGAAAATAGTTGGGTATCACAAAGGTTTATAACTTGGAATGCTAGTATGTGTATGATGGCTTGAGGCTGTGAAGGCTGCAGTGTGCTGAAAACAAAGTCAAACTCGATCAAAACAGAACCACAGCTGAAGATGGTGATGCCTACAAATATGTGTATACCTAGCCAAACTTTTATATTTTCATACTCACTACATGCAGATGGTGTTGCATCAAGATTAAAGAAATAGATTAAAGAAATAGATTAAAGAAATTACAAGAACATTTTAAAAAAAAGACACACACAAACACACATACACATATAAAACAGTAATAATAACTCCTGAAAAAAGTGCCTCAGATGAGGGATTTTGAAGGATTAGAACATAAGCATCATGAAGGTCATGAAGTCACTAATCCCCAGATAAGATGTTTGAACTGAAAAACAAGGGCAACGGATGAGAAAAGAAAGAGGAAATGTCTACACACAGTGCCACTCATAATATTGTAGCTGCTGGCAGGTGAGTACATAATTAGTTTAACCAGCAAAGCAGCACAATGCTGTCAGTCAGCAAGGTTACCATTAAACTGTGTGCATGGAGTAGACTGCACAAGTGGTGCCTTTAGTTGTACTTGTTCGTGTATGTTGCATATATTGTATACCTTCTCTATTATGGCCCTGGTGGTGGGCGTGTCAGGTGTGTACAGGATTTGCCCCATCAGCATTGGTTTGAGGAAGGCCCAGGCAATAGCGCCTCCTGTGGTATTGACCATGTCCAGGTACATGTTCATACAAAAGGGAGCTACACAAGGAAACAAAAGAGAGGCACATTAAACATACAGAATCGGTCTCCAGCTATATCCTTTAATTCTCATTTCTTTATGATTTGCAAAGTGAGCAAAAAAGCTTCTTCCTGGAGTCTTCTAGGAGTAAAGGTTAAGTTATGGGGACTATAAATTTTACAGCAGCTTCCCAACCACTGGCTAGAATTGCTTTCCCATTCTCTGTGGGCAGAATAGTGTCACCACATATTAAAAAAGTAATTGAGGTAATTTTGCACTTTAGAGAGATATCATCCTTGTCTTTCTTTCTGACTGTGGATCTTGTATAACTATTTTTGCTAATTTATCAAAAAAAGCAGTAAACAAACCACAAAAGTTTGATAGCAAAGGAACTGTGTAATAAAAATGCTGCCTGTCAAGATCAAATATACATAAATGGATGGGCAACAGAATTCATTTTAGAATCTGACCCCCTAAGAACATACTGGCATTTCGTGGTAACTTGAACCTCTCAATCATCTCCTCCTTCTGTGCGTTGTTGGAAAAGAAAGGTTTTGACTCCAATACGGTTGGGACTTTGGGGATTCCAAACAGAGCTATGATACCGTTGGTGCACAGCGCTCGAGAAAGCGTAACGAAAGTGGCTTGGCTGGAAATGGCGGTTCTCTGTCCTCTTGCCATCTGTGGTAAAAAAAAAAAAGGGATGGCACTATTAAAACCTTAATGTAGGATTCAGTACTGTGAATGCATCAGAGTCGAGGGTCACGGGAATATTTTAGAGCATTGAATCATTCAAGTTCTTTTGCTTGAACTTGCTTGACTCAATATATGATTGCTAAAGAGCAGTGAGAAGGGAGCAGTTAAGAGAACGCACTTCGCTAAATTCGTTTTTGGCAGCCAAGTTGAAGTTTTCGATGCTGTGTAGGGCTCTTTGCAGTTTGCTAATGACAGGGCTCATCTTGTCCATCATGTTTGTTACACTCTCGGCCGCTTGAAGCATGACTCCCACCACGCTCTGGATGTCGTCGGACAAAACCATCTGAAAGAAAATTACAAACATTTAAAGAAAAATCTTCCCTAACATTGTGTTGCTGTGTTGCACTTTACCGCCACGGATATTTAAGACCCAGATAATTGCATTGGTGATTGGTGTCCTTCTGATAACAATGCATTTTTATGAACTTGGAACTTTAAATTTTTTCCCAATGACAACAGAAATAAACTGTAAACATAACACTGACATGTTATCACGTCACGGCTGACACAGCAAACCTCTTGAATGCAAAAGCAAAAGAATGCGTGAAATTAGTTAACAGCGTAGAGCCGAAGAGGTGGTGATAATTCTCTGTGGGTTTGTCATGCTTGATCTACACATTATCAAAAAGCAATACAAATACAGCCAAGGTTTTAGAATTTCTGCTGCAGTGTGACACAAATATGCAACTCTTAAGGAAAATTTCAGATTAGCTGTTTCAGGTAAGCCTGTCACCAATAAATGGCACAAGGGACAGTTTCACAACGCAGAAGTTTTATATGAGCAAAAGAACCTTATCATCATCCTATCAAAAATCAGATTACAGTTACTAAAATGACCTTTCATGGTTAACCAGATAAAATGCTGCAATTAACTGGTACTGGTCTAGACTTTGATGAGTCTCATATGATTTTTCTGCAGTTGATGTGTAAAGGAAAAAAGAAAAAAAAAAAGCTTTGTCTAGCGAACAAACATTTTCTTGTACAAAGGCCTTTTTTCTGGCTCATATGTTGATCAAACAAAGGCGCCCTGGCAAAAAATGTTTTGTGTGTGCCCAACTGAAACGGTTTCTTTGTCGAAGACAGATTTCTGTGCAATCACAACACAAATTCACACATTGTGTTGAGCCCTTTTTTTTTTAACAAAATGTTTCTTTAAAAAAAGACTCAAAGCCTTACTTTGTACACCACTTTCTCTGTGTTCACATGACGAGTTGTCAGCACTGACAGCGTGTACCACTGTTCAGCAGACAAAGAACACAGGGTCTTCACTGTCATCAGATCTGTCTCGGTCATGTTTGCGGGTGGCGTGGAGTTGCAGTGCTGGAGGTCCATCAGCCAGGACAGGAGCTGTTCCAAAAGCATCAAAAGAGTTATAGAAACAGACTCTACGACTAACAGCAGCCCAAGGAGGAAATATATCATGCACAGAAACACAGAGGGGTATAAACATGAGCCATTTGCTTAAGCTGTAGCACATTCATATCACCAATACTGTTTATTTAAGGCCTGTGTAGTAAACAGGCTTCCAAATCCCTGAACTAGAGAGGCATTTGTAAACATAGTGGGTGTGTGTTCATCAGTGTGTAGCACCTTTCATAACAGGTCAAAAGAATGCTTAAAGATGAAACGGTGGAGACTTAGAAAGGTAAAAATGTTCCTGATCATGGAAATGCTCCAATTCACAGGATGAGTGAGTCGCATAGGTTACTGACAACCACTTAGCGGTCTGTTTTGTCAGTATATTCGCCTATGTAGTGTGCAGACAGACATGTTTTGCCTCCCCCTGGCAAACTCTATTTAAGTAATTTCTTTGTATTTTTTTAATGTAATCTGCAGTGCACAGTCAAAGACATTAAGAGAGCAGCCTTTTATTCTGCTCTGCTGTGTCTGCTCAAGAGAAACGCTGTAAATACAGTGACCAGTCACTGAGTAATTTTCATTAAGCTTGCAATGTTCCCTGCAATGTCAAAGATATAGCCTGATTTCTAAGCTTCATTTTGAATACATTGCATAAAATAATTCCAAAGCAAAGTTAAATTTAACCGGTACCATCTAGTGCCAGTCTTACAAACTCTTGCCAATTTTGTGTGTACTCAGATTCACTGAACAGTGATCCAAGCTGTCTGGCTTACCACTAGATTGTTGTTTGGTAAAGTGGTGTTCATCAGGAGGTGAAGAGCTGCTGGATCAAAACCCATGCGCTGCTGAACATCCCGAACAAAGGCCGTTTCATTCCTCAGCAACTCACCGAACGTCACGACTCCTGTGGAAAAAACAGTGCATGTAAGAAGCGGCCAAATATCGTCACTTGTTTTCTTATACAGACAATTTATGTGCATTTTCTCTAACAGTTTAAGCTATGAACAGAATTATAAAGTTTGGAATTCTTTACTATATTTTCTGTTATATTGTTTGATTTACATCTATAAATATGTGGTTGGTAAATAATTATGAATATAAAATGCTAAAGTGCCCAGATTGTCTCACACACATGTTGAATGATGCTTTTATTGTATGCATGGGCTTAACCATTTTCCTAATGATCATAGCACACACATTGGGAGCAATATGAGGTTCTTGCACAAGGACACTTTGAAACACATACTGGGAAGCCAGGGGTTGAACCAGAGATTTTCTGACTGGCACACAACTGGTTCTACATCCAGAGCCACAGGCACTGCATAAGCTAGACAATTTCTAATAGCTGTTTTTCTGAAAAGAGCTACACAGGGTTTCTCTTTTGATCAAAACAGCATACAATCGTATTTAGAAGCATCATCAACTTCTTTTTTTCCAGCCAGTCGCAATCAGTGGGATGGTGGGTGTGATGTTTACAACAGCAACAAATATGAACAGTGGAGAAATTGGGCACTGAAGAAACAGAGGGGTGGCATCCAGTGTAAATGAGTAAAGGGTGAGCTAAAATTAGCATTCTGCTAGGAAAAGTGTTGTGTTTTGGTGTTTCATAGTTACAGCACGCAAGAAAAAAATAATAAGACATAGCTACAGGTTGGGAATGTAAAATGTGACAATTCAGAATGAATTTGTGGATCACAATAAACCTTATCTGGGTCAAAATTTATATATCATTTTAAATATACACTTTCCTTCTTCCATATATCTTCTCAGATGTCATAATAACCAGGAAATCAAGCATGTTAATGAAGAAAATCAAGAGTAGCTGTAGTTCAAGTATGTAAAATCATATCATGCTGCAAAATTATGTTGCTCACATAAAGAAATATCTCACCTGGGGAAGTGGTGTTCACGTTGAGAGAGCTCAGGCCGCTGATGTTAAAGCCCAGTGTTTGACTCAACACATCGGCCCTGTAATCACAAACACACAAACAGACAAATCCACTTTGAGCAAGAAATGGAAAAAAAATCTATTTCTTTCCTTAAGTTAGAAAGAAAAAAGAAATAAAATACCCCCCAGCTAAATGGACTTGTTTGAAAATTCCGTTAAACCAACATTAGAAAACTTCACCGCCTGTCTCCAAATGCGCTCTGATTTTGCAGGCCTCAAAACTATCAGGACAGAGCTCGGACAATTCTGTGATGCAACATATTTAGCAAATTATACTACAAATTAAAGGTAACGATCTAGAGAATGATGAGAGCAGCTTTCTTTGAAGAACGTGCTGCTGTCTGCTGGGGGAAGCCTTGAAATAAAAACTTTTACAGAAGGATGGAAACATCGTTGTACCAGTCTGTGTGGACACTGTAGCTCCTGGGGTCTCCAATCACAGCCTGACTGACGGTATCAAGCAGAGAGCTTTTGTTCATCACCAGACCCTCAGTTAAGATCTGTATGGCGGGCAGGAAAGTGTGGCAAAGATGACCGGGCTCGACGTTGAGGCTCTGCATCAGGAGGCCCACCGAGTCTGTACCCTCCAAGGTACAAACCTAAGAAATCAGTCACATAATTGCAATGATAAATTGTGGCCTAGTCTAATGATTAAAGATATGTAAGACAGATCAACCAAAAAAATGAATGTAAATCAAAGTTTTTTCAGTGTGTTTGGGACTAACAACAAGCAATAACTTTGGGTTTAAAAGACATTAGCATCACTATTACTCTAAAAAAAAAGAGGGTTTGTTCAAAGTGTTTCAGTGATGTTTTTGTTGAATACTGATCCCGATACTGTGGCTACTTTTAAACAACTCAGTACTTTAATAAGTGTGAGCACAGGTCTCTAAGGAAAAATAGGCTTCGGCTTCAGTGAGAGTACCTGCTCAAATAAAGCAGTTAATTAAAAAAAACTCTTTTTCCATAATAGGTATATACATCACAAGTGAGACTATATGTATAAGGTCTCCAAGAGCAGAAGAATTTGCATTTTAAGTAGTTCTAATTAAAGCATCTGTTATTAAAACACATAAAAACCTGCACAGCTTTTTCAATGGAAGCAGACTGCTTTCACCACAGAGAGCATGTAAAAATAAGAGTTACCTCATAATTATCTCATAGTTAGTATAATAGGATTCTCAAGCAAGTTCTGATTTCTGAGAAAGCTATCACATAACCAGGATTAGCTAATGGAGCGTGCAACAGGAACAAATATGGCAAATATGAACTAAATAACTTGGCTTCATTTGTATCACACAATGCAGCCCATTGCATGCAAGAATTTTCCAAAAGGTAAATGGAATAAAACATTCCCCTTCTCTCAATTACAGAGACAACTTTTTAATCTGAAACTATTTCTCATACAAGATTGTGTATCTTAATTGTGAGATTGTCAGTTTTGGTGATTTTTTTTTTTTTAATGTGTGAAAGTGGAGTGATTAATGCACAGACCTGAGATGTGAAGTTGTCTAGATTTTCTTTAAACTGTGGGTCAGTTGGGATGATATGGAGAAGCTGACTAACTGATTGGATGATCTCCTGCATGAGCATCAGGTTTGCTGTGAACAGTGAGAGAGGGAGAAAAGAGGAAGGGAAGGGAAGGGAAAAATGAGAGTGAGAGAGACGCTATTAGAGTCTGTAGTCTTAGGGAGTAAGGTCTGTAAGGTGACAGAATAACATGACATCCCACTGGGCTTCATTACAACTTGCACCATTACGGGGCATCGTCGTCAGGCAGCAACCAGCAAATGATGTGCTTAAAGTGAAACCCAGTACTAGACTGATGGGGCCAGAAGGGCCAGCAGTACTAGACGCTGTCGTGCATTAAAACACATCTGACAAGCCCTAAGAAAGGCGCTACCTCAGGCAGCATGATATGATGACAGAATATTTAATTAGTCCAAAATTAGACAATGTTGATGTTTAATCTCAGGCTGCTAAACACCTAGAGGCCTTTGCAATTACAACGGTGGACTGTGTGTGTGTGTGTGTGTGTGTGTGTGCGTGTGTGCGTGTGTGCGTGCGTGCGTGCGTGCGTGCGTGTGTGTGTAAATATGAGAGGGGCTGCAGAGAAGTAAAGCTGCTGCTGCTGCTTACAAAGTGATTCTATGCACTAAAAACATTATCACACAAGCACAGACGCAAATTAAAAGGAGGTCATAGATGTCCACTTGTGTGAGTGCGAGGGGAGACATTTAGCGAGGGCGGACAGGATAAGTGATTGAATTCTACTTTGCTAATGAGATTTAAAAAGGTGCTGAGTGGCTTTCTACTGGAGAATGGCCATATGGCCTTGGGCTCTTTGGGAGCTCAAGCTAAGCTGGTGTGAAGTCTTATTCCTCATATCTCCAGAATTAATTTTGCAGCACTTTAATCATGTATACAATAGCAACAGCATTGACAAACTGTTTTCTGGTCTTCCTGTGGTCTAGCAAAAGCTTTCAAAATTAGAGAAAACAGTGGCACTGCTCCAAGCTGTGTGACTGTTTAATAGCAGTCTGACGCTTATATGTGCATACCTTCCCAGCAGGTATGTAAGCATAAGCTGCAGCATCAGTGTGAGCTTGATAGCACCGCAACAATTAGACTAAGCACGAGTAAAAGCAGCTTTTCTCTGGAGTCAGTAAGGTAAAGTCACTTCAGGCTAACTAATAAATGTGCGTTTCTCATCATAAAGCTGCCCTTGGAACAAGAAGACTGTAAATGTCTAGATTCAGTCAAAATGACCTGAACCCTTAACCCTTACCTTGAGATTCATTGGCTAGCACTGTGGTGATACTTTTAATCACAGAGGAGTATGGTAAAGCATCAGGAAGCATTTCAACTGTATTCTCCAGGATATCCATTAATTGCCTACAGAAAATAAAACAAGGACTGTTTATTGAACAGAGGCTTACAAGATAGTGAACTACAGGACTGAAAGTTTCTAGTTTCTAGCAAATATAGATCTAAAGATACATACTACACTAGGCACATTCTTCCATATCACCTTAGGCTGCACTGAAGCACATGCAAATAATACTTACATCTTAGCCAGCTCGGGGAGAGTGAGGAAGGAGAGTACCCCAAGTGCACTATCAATGGTCTCTTCCCGAGAGGCATTCAAGCCCCACTGCATGTTACTTGTAGCTCCCTTCATCACAACGCTCAAATTGGGATCGGCAAAGAACACATGGGCTGTCTCCACAATTTCTGGTGTTGTAGGAGGGACAGCCATGGCTTTGAACATGGCTGGGTAGTCAATGTAGTACAGGTCTATGAAGTCTTCTATTGGGTTTCTTGTTGTCGTTAATGAGACATCGCGTCTTCTTCTAACCAAAGGTGTCTGGTAACCGGCTGAGTGATTTGAACGTTGGTCCACGATACCCAGGAGACCACTGTTGCTTAGCAACTGTCTAAACACAGTGATGTTTCCAGCTAGATCTTCCAGGAGCTTTATAGTTTCTTGCATGTCCGTGTTCATCCTGGACAGGGCAAACAAGACAGGCTTTAGGATGTCATAGGCTTTGGACAGGGCCTCGCTCAGCAGATCTAGTCCAGATGCTTCAGTGGAGGCTAACCATGAAGACATCTCTGCCACCTTCTGTGCAATCAAATTCGTGCCATTGGATGCCAGATATTGCTCCAAGGCTTGGTAAATCATAGGCTCATCACCGAATGCCTTCATGTTGATCACCAGCCTGATAATTTCTGTTGTCAAGTCATTAAGAGATGCAGATGAATTGCTCTCCATCATGGAGAAGATATCATGAGAGGTGACGTTTGCAGAGGACAGGAAGATCATTGCTGCTTCTTTGAGGAGCTCCTCGGGAGGCTTGCTCTGTTGAAGAAGATCGTAGTTGTCCAGTATGTGGCTTAAAGCTTTCACAAGAGCTTCCATGTAAGGCTGCAAGGCGGGGTCCACAACAAGAAATTCATCTGACAGCATTTTGATGGAGGACAAACTGTGGAATGAAGAAATTAAGTAAATGTCAGGTTAAGCAAGTGATGTTGGAAATTAGCCTTGGCTGTTTACACATACACATTACATTAGGCATTGCCTCTCCAATTAACAATGTAAGCTGTCTAATGTAAAAAAAATATATATATATATATATAAACTTGAGTTAAACTTGGAGATTATTGGAAAGCATTTCCAAAGAGCCAGAGGACTAACACTCCTTTAATATAATACAACTCATATTTTAATCTATCTCCTGAATACGGTGATTACATAGACCTTACTCAGATTTAAAGAGAATATTTCCTCATCATCACCCTTTATCCTTATTCACGGAGTTTTCCCATTTCATTCTTGGTTTAAAAAAAAAAAAGACTGTAGAGTGTTTCCACTGTGTTCAGTGATCTATAACTTATGTAGTAAGACCTGACTGATTCCCTGCGATATGCAAAATGTGATTCTTATCACCATGCTGGTCTCATTATAGCAGCTGGCATATAAAGGGAAATCAATTTTAAGAGGATGTTTCGGCTAGCTGAATCATAGTTAAGCCGCTATCTGTGCAAGCCTGCCAGTTTTCAAGCAGACTTGCATTAAATTAATCAAGTTCAATGCAAATGTGATCACTTCACATCCTTGTGTAATTACATATGAATCAAATTGGTTTGACTGGTGAATTGTGGATAATGCCATAATACCAAATGGAGTAGTAAGTTCATGGTGAGTTCATGTATACCATAGGTGAGTCATTTTCTGTGGCTCTTTGTACAAATTAAATTGACTGTTGACAGAATTTAATGGAAATGTACAGACGATTTCCACATTCAGACACATGGCCATGTGAGGGGTTTTCTTGTGCAGCTGCATTATATTCTGTTATGATTGTGTTCTGTGGATCTTCTGATTTCATGAAGCCTCTGTTGGTGAAACAACTGGATGATAAAACTATGATAGGATTCCCTGTATTGTATGTGACTGTTGCTCATACTTGCTGTGGCCAGAAAAGCAGCTCGTTTCTCAAGTAGGTTTTGAAATTCTAAATTCAACGAGATGTGATTTCTCATCAGCAATCATTTAATAATTAGATGTATATTCAACATGATCACCTTCTCAGCGTTTTCCTTTAAAGCATAGCAAACTACAGTCATAGCACATTGTCTCAGCGGTGAAACTGACTGATTGTAGCTGACCTGTTTTGGAGCTGTGTGTCTTGGAGTTGCTTGAGCCAGTAAAGCTGTGCCTCAGGGCTCAAAGAGTGGTCTGCCAGCATGCGGAGCTGGTTGGAGAAATTCATGATGAACTGGTTTCCCACAAGTGTGCAGTTGATGTTGACTTGGTAGAGCAATTGTACAGCTTCTACAAGCCTTGCAGCTGTGTCGCTCGCATTGGTCGGCCTCATGATATTGTGCTTTAAAGACAACATAGAGCAGAGATGGACTATTAGAGATTGACAACTTTCTCTGTGTGTCAACACTGACCCCAAGTGGTAAAAATGTTAATTGTACGTATTTTACTATCCTGATGAACAATTATACTCTCATGTGAATTTTATTATTCGTTAAGTCTGACATATTTTGGCATATCTCTACTTACACTCATGTTCATGTGGGAGTAGGTATTCTGGATAGAAGCATAGGTCTCCAAAATAGCCTGCAGGCTGTTGTTGCACCACATAGCCATGATGTTAGGGCTTAACTCTGCTGCCTCACCTACTGGCTCCCATACTTTGAGAATTTCACTGCAATCCAATGTGCCATTGGCCTAAAACAAAACAAAAAGACAAGTGTCTCATGTTTTATAAGCACTGAAAAAACCCGTTTGGTTACCAAGACAAGGACAGAAACACAAAAGCAAGTGTCACAAGGGAATCGCTTTCATCACGCTTTACTGAAAAATAAAGAAAAGGTCAACTGTCTCACACAGTAACTTTACTTTTCAATACACTGGTACACACCCACATGTACACCTTACAAAATCCACTTACAATGCAGCTAGCGTTTCTGTCACGTCAGAAATCTATGACAGGGATTAGTGTTAAGGTAGGCTATAAATCTGATGGATGGATTTTTAGGAGTTAAAGTGATACACAAGAAAAATATGTACTGACACTAGGCAAACAGTAAATATACAGAAACTGTAAATATAATGTAAATTGTTGAACATAAGACTCCAGTAAAACATTTAAAATACTGGCATAACAGCACAGCAACAGATTTATTACAACTTTTGCATCTGTACAGTCAGCTAATCAGCAGCAGGCGAGCTTAACATCATCCTGCGGTGTTATGTTATGTAATTTGTTTATGCCAACTTGTGAACTTTTGAGATGATGGTAGGTGGATTGAATTATGTCTTGGCAGAAGTACGCTGTACCTCTACCTGTTTCCCAGCTAAGCTAACCAAAACAGCAGATTAATTAGTTTAAAGTTTTAAGCTACAGAATCGCTAGGGTATCATATTAACTTTATAGACTTTTAAGTGCTATCAGTATATTCATACTACCTTCAGCTGGCAAGCCATTACTTTAAAAAGCAAAACAAAATGGCTGCACATCCCTTTAATAACGGAATAAATGCCAATGCAACCAGGTGGAACAGGGAGGCGGGGGAAAAAAGCCTCACTTTGTTTTTTCCTCAGTCAAGTGCTGAAACAAAAGACTACTATTGTCTGATGCCAGGATGACAGACATTGTATTATATACTGCAAGTATGCGTAAGATTACGCACACAGATGCAAGCTTATCCACAAAGAAAATACCAGCAACTGAGTGACAGTGAAAACACTCGCACATGTGACAGATCAGAAAGGTCACAGTGGCTCCTTGAAAGAGCATTGTCTCACCTGCTGAGCTGCTTGGACTGTGCTTTCAATGGCAAGCTGCATTTTTTCCAGAACTTCAGACAAATTAACATGAGTGTTGTTTGAGGACTGCACAGTTTCTGTTATCAGATCAAGGATGGGTTTCTGAAGGCTTTTTATCATCTCTAAAAAGAAGAAAACAAAAGGGTTTGACCTGATTTTTGAGGAAGAAAAAAGCAGCAATGCAGTGCGTGAATAAAAATGACGGGAAAGTCAGATAATCAGTGTCTCTTCCTTGACACGTGCTGCATGAGTCATCAGTTCTGGTTACAGAACAAGGAAATCAACGCTGCGTTTTTGTTCTTCATTAACATTCTCACCATTCTCTGCTTGCAGGTTCTTCACTACAGTTTCCACTATTTTTTCAAACTGTGGGATGACAGATGTTAAATTGTTCCATAGCTCTGTTCCTTCAACGGTTGACAACAGGGTTCCCAGCATCTGTTCAAGTCTGTAACAAAACATTTTGGATATGGTTTAGGGTAATCACAGTACTGAGTTTTTACCGTGGAACACGTTAAATAACAATATCATCTCCCACACAGGGTGTGCCATTTAATATCAAACTGCTGAATAACATTAACAACATGTTTTGGTTTGTTTTGGTAATTAAACTTACTTGTTCCAAATGTCTTGGTCTGCTTTACCAGTCAGCACGTTCTCCAGGACTGGAACAAGAGCAATAAAAGCCTACAGAGACGGAGCAGTCGCATGTAAGCCGATGCCTTTCACAGAAAAGTATTCACGAGTTTGCCCGACTGGCAATAAAAAGTGTCATCAATAACAGAAATAAAAGAAGAATGTATGTGTTTCAATACAAAACTAAGAGTTGTGCATTATGTTCACTTTGATCTGTAACGTATGATAAAACATTGATTGTTATTGTTATTCCAGCTTGAAATTAGCGCTGGAATAACAGTGCCAGCAGACAAGCAGTGAGATTTTATTATCAATTTACACATTCCATATGTTTTATTTTCAATATATATATACATTAAACTAATTTTAAGAGACATATAATAAAGAAAAAAATATATATATATAAAGAAAAATAACAACGTCATGATCATCTACAAATGTTCAAAAGTTCAGAAGCAGTGCAGATGTTTTACCTGGTGAACAATTTGTTGCAAATTGTCTGCTGATGCATTCTCAAAACCTTCCCAGAAGCTTTTATCTGAAATCATAAAAAAAATAGTGCTCACAAAACAAGCCTCATTTTCACTTGATAGTATAAAAATCATCCGTGCGGAACTGCAAGCAGAACAACCTGTTCTTGGTGGCACTTTGATCTATTTTCATTCTTAGGCTGTTTGACATGAATGCCTGAATAATGAAGTGCACAATGCGGCCTCCACTCCATCAGATTTCATCAGGATTTAACATACTGTCCACCTGCAGTGCTACTGAGAAGCTGACTTACCTTGGCCAGACTCCAAGATGAGCTGAGTGATGTTAATGAGGGCAGAAATGTAGGGCTGTACTGTGGAGTTCGGTGCCAGGAGGCTCTGAAGCGTCTTCATTTCATTGAAGATTCTTAAGAAACAAAGCAAATCAACATTTTTTTTAGCCAGTGTGAATTCTTCAGGACACAGAAAACCCCTAATACCTAAAAGATCCTTTTCATTTCCTTGACACAAACGAACATTAAATAAACAGGTTTTTCTGCCCATTTTAGTGTTATGTTCAGTACAAGCTGCAATTAGCCATATAATTTTCCCTTAGAAAAATAATACATCAAATTGTTATCAAATAGTTACATTTGATAAAGAAGTGGAAAATGTAGCAAGCAGAAAACGGTTTTTGTAAAGAAAATTACACTAAAATAACAAAAAGAAAAAAGAAAAATCATTCTAATAACTTCAAATATGAATCAGCTTGTAATTCTGTGGACCAGAAGAGCAAAATAACCACCTGAAGGATCAGAATGAGTATGGTGAGACACAATGTGCGCCCCTTTTTACACACACAAGGCTCACTGTGCCCACTTTAGCTTCAAATTAAAATGATGGTGGAAAGCTAGAACAGTGGAATGAAATGGTATTTGTTTATTTTTGCATTCAATCTAAAGCACCCTTTTAATGCTTTGTTACTTTTAATATGTCCCTGCATTATTATTTTGAAATGTTAGCAGTTATTTTTAAAGCAATAACCTATTCTAATATTTTCTGTAATTATTTTCATTTGTTGATATTTTTATACGTGCTCATTTCAAGCTTCCAAAAAATTGTGTACAGTGACTGTGAGTAACAAAACAGCAGCATCACTCACATTTGATTCAAGGCGTCTTGTCCATTGGCTTCATAGGTGCTCTCAAAATATGCAGTTACTAATTTGAGTGCACCGAGCGGGTATTCTGAAACTGTTTCTGGCACATTTTGTTGGATGATTTTTTCAGCATTCCTCAGGATGACGATGGAGCTGTTTTTCGCTGAAACAAAACTTGTGTTTGGATGGAGGATTAAATTTAATGACTCTTGCACAATATCCAGAAATTCCAGCTGTTGAAGACGGGGCAGATAGACCTTGATCATGGTTTCCACTGCTTCTATAATGGCAGCTACGAAGCCTTCATCCTGCAAGCCATGTTGCTCTGCCACCATTATAGCTTTGCTCAGGGACTCTGTGACTTTGCTAATTTTGGAAAGGTGCACTTGCTGATCATAACTGAGAAAATCAGCTGTTGTCTGCAGGAATTGGTTGAAGCCTGTCACAGGGGTGCCAATGGTGGCATTTTCCCATTGGAGCATACTGCTAAGGAGTGCCGGGACATTGGGGTCTTTCATCCACTTCTCAATGAGATTGAGGTACTGTTTAATTTGGTGCTCAGTGGAAAGCAGAATGGTTGTGTTGAACTGCTGTTCAGAGCCTTCAGTTTTACTCCATGACTCAAGGTTGAAGTTTATCAAGTCCAACAGATGCCGGAGAATCTCAATTGTTGTCTGGCCAATTTTACTCAGAGCAGTGCCATCCACTGAGCCCTGGAGGCTGTTTATTAGGAACTGGACCTTGTCACTCACAAACAAAGAGAAATTTGTCTGTGACAGCTGTAATGCCACTTGCATTTGTGTGATGGAAAAGATGGGATGAAGGAGCTCTGAGACTGCACTGTCACTGGTCATGTTTTCCAGCCTTTTCAAGTACCATTCCACAAGCTCCAGATATACTTTCTGGATATGCACAGGGTCCCTCATTTGGCTGGTGTTTACTGGCTGCATGTTGGCAATCAACTGTATCAGACCCTCTACCACTTTGATTTCATTCATGATCTCGGAAGTGTTCATTTGGCTCTGCTCTAGGCTCATCTTGATATTGGCCAGGGCGAGGTTCAAGCGGTCAACAAGAAACACATTGGGATTGGAGGCGAAGTTAACATAGGTGAAGTCACTGATAGTCTTATTGACAGTTACAGGGATGAGGGAGAGGATGTTTGTGTGGTTATGGAGAGAAGGCACTTGAGTCAAAAAGATGCTGAACCTGTTTATTAATCCCATAACACACTTAGTTGTTTCCATCATGTCATTCTGGTGTTCGAAACACTTCTCAGCACTGGCAATCTCCATTATATTTACCATGAGTTCATGTATGTTGGCAGCTCCAACAAGTGCAGCAATGGCGTTCAGATCCTCAATGGTTAGGTTTGACCGTGTCAGGGCGTTTTGGACACCAGACACGGTAATATTTGGTGTATTTACGACCAATTTGATGAACTCGAGGGTCTGCTTAAATGTTTCCAGATGGGCAGTATCATTTGGCGACAGGAGTAAGGAGAAGAAGATGAAAGCAGTGTCTTCATATTCCCAACCCCCTGTAACAGGACTGGTTGGAGGTATTTTGATGGTGACATTACCATTGGCTGTGTGGACCATGTTTAGTATCTGATCCAGTAATGTAAAGATTTCTGGAATCGCAGCCAAACAGTTTTTGCCTGCTGTGCAGTTGGTTATGTGACTCTGCAAAGCCTTGCAACCCTGAAGAAAGTGCTCAGCATCACTTTGGACCTCCTTTGGTAGGAATCCTACAAACTTCTGGATAACAATGTCCTGGGCAGCATCTGGTCCAAGCTGTGTGAGGTTTTGAAGGCTCTCAGGTGTGAGGAGAAAGTCCATGGAAAGCAAGGTGAGATCAATGACTTGAGCCTTGCTGTAAGGACCACTTGGTAACATGATCTGGTCAATTTTTTGCAGTCTACAGAGAGAAACCACAAATTCTTGAATCTGGTGTATGTACCCGAGGGTGATGTTAGTTGGGTCACCATTTGGAGAATTTATCAGTGTCTTTAGCAGCTCCACAGCACTGATAATGGCTTCTACAAAACCTGCTGAAGTCTGGTTGCTGAAAGGCTGAATTGCTTTTATAAGACGGTTCACTTCATCAGGATGGAGGTATTGAGAATAGTTAAGCAGAGAGTGTCCCATGATTTGGGAGAGAGACAATGTGAGATTAGGTCCCAAAGAGAGGAAGTTTATTATCAGCGCTTCCAGTTGAGGTACTGTTGGGTGTGTCTGGTTGATGTTAAACACGTCCTGGTTGAGTCTGCCAAGCTTTGAGGCTACCCCAAGGATTGCAGAGGCATTAAGCGGATGCTCGTTGCTGAGCAAAGGCACAAGTGGTGACAAACCCACGGACTCTAACAGGTTACCAATGTGTGGAATCATGTAATCGGGGTTGGTGATGTTTTGGTTGGGACCTTTGGAGATCGTACTGAGGAAGTCGTTCAGGTTATTCATCAGATTAATCAGGTAGGCAGAGAAGCCATCGCCACCTGTTATTTCCTGTTTCACATATGAGGCTGTCAGATTTTTATAGACGTCGCCGTACACATGTTGCAATAGAGTCACAGATCCTTTGAGCCAGCTGAACAGAAAGAGAAGAGGGGAACAGAACATACCCACTTTTTAAAGCTCTGAAAGCAATGGATGCATAACAGTAACATTGATAATGCAGAGAAAATAGCTTTTATTCAGCTGTCACATTCAGAATGCTGGTTAAGAGCATTTTTCATTTATTTATTTGTACCAGTTAGGCAAAGGCAGGCAACAGTTTTTCCTGTTTTCAGTGCTAATCTAACTCACTGTAGCTTATTTAACAAACAGATAAGAGAAGATAATTAAATTGTAAACCATACAACCAATCAAAACTAAAAATCTTTTTCCCTTACTTGATAAGTGAATCGCTTGGTGACATCAGAGCCTGAGTCATTGCCTGAACAAACTGTGGCCAGGACAAATCAGCATTGCAGTGAAGGGCTGAGGTGTTTACATTGAAAGAACCTACAAAACAATGCATGCTAAGAATTAATTGCATTCAGTGGGTATTACACTGGAAGAACTTGCTTGGGACTCAATGCATACACATACTCAAAATTCATTTGAGTATGCATTAGTTTTCACAGAATGAAGAGAAGAGAAGAGAAGAGAAGAGAAGAGAAGAGAAGAGAAGAGAAGAGAAGAGAAGAGAAGAGAAGAGAAGAGAAGAGAAGAGAAGAGAAGAGAAGAGAAGAGAAGAGAAGATGAATGAACTCACAGTTTGCTGGCTGAGTTGTGACATCAGGGCTGTAGTTCAAAATCCAGTAAGCCATGTAGAAGTAGTCCTTTACTGTGGGCCACAGATCACTCTTCTCAATTCTTTCTCCAAGATTGATCAGGAACCAGACAAGACTACAAACAAAGAAAAAGGACTGTAATTTAATAACACACACATTATATAAAACGTTGTGCACATTATCTTTTAAAAAAAAATCTCTCCTGTGTTGTACACATTATCTGAAATACATTTTCTTCTTACATTTTCATTGCATTCACTAAAGTGGGAAATGTGCATTGTCTTGTTAGCCTTACATGCAGTCACCAGGAAAAAAATGTTTGTTGGACCTGTTTCTTATGCATGCAAGAATGAAATCATGTAAGTACAAAACAACACAAGACCTTTTTTGAAGAGTTCCAGTATTAAGCTGGGTGTTGTTGTCAGGCATCCAGTTCTTCCAGTATTCTTCCCCCAGCTTTTGGTTCATACTGTAAAAAAGCTCACTGAGCTCCATGCTGTGTTCGTACAACTCGTGCCACTCGGACAGAATCATGGAAGGTGTTATGTTGACGTCTGCTCGGCCTGTGAGGGTCGAGTATAGATCTTGTACCTGGAGATTATAATGTGAAAGATATAAGACAAGAAGAAACTGTTTCTTTAAACAATAACAACAAATAAAAAATCGTGCTTAAAGACATATGTATGCAGTATTTTTATGTTTACATTTAACTAACTAGAAATGGATCAAGACCTTTTTGTGAAGAATCAGCTGACTTTGTAGATTTATAATTATTTATTAGAATAATATAAGTATGGAATAATATAGTAAGGCAGTTTTTTTTTTTTTTGCTTGTTTGTTTTTTGACCAGAAGCTACACAAATAAAAGTAATTTTTACCTTTTGAATCAAGGGCATCCAATCCAACAGTAAAGCTTGTTGCAGACTGTTGTTGCTGGGGCAGATCAGTGCTCTCCACACTTCATTTTTTATGCTATTGCTGGATAGGAGCCACGCCAATGAAGCCGTAAGTTCTTCACATTTTGCATTCCCAGGTGACATGATCTGATAAAACAGAATATATCATCTAATCAGTCTTTGTTTGCTTTATTGGTTTAGTCTTTGTTCTTATCAGTTCATGTCATCAAAAACATCAAAAACCTCCTATAAAAACCTTGAGCCAGAAACTTAATGCTTACACTAACAATGGAAAAATCAACTGACAGAGATCAGTCACCATCGAACAACAGACATCATAGCTCTGAGATGTTTGATTCTGCCAAAACCTAAGGTGAGTTAACACAGGTCCAGCATACCTTCATAACAACGTCCATCACACTGTCAAGGACACGACCCATCCAAGCACTTGCCTCAGACTCATTTGTCAGCAACATATGATATGTCACTTGGAGTTGATTAGCGTCTTCCAGGACGTTGCTTAGAGTTTCTGCAAACACAAAGACAAAACAAAGCCATGCTGGGTGACTTGGTGATAGAATTCGATTTTGCGTTACTTGGGACACTTCCTTTTTAAGTCACACATTACACATTTCTCCTCTTCAATACAAGTGTTATTTAGTCCTTTGTGTGTGTGTGTGTGTGTGTGTGTGTGTGTGTGTGTGTGTGTGTGTGTGTGTATGTGCGTGTGTGTGCGTGTGTGTGCGCGTGCGTGCGTGCATGCGTGTGTGTGTGTTTACTTTCTCACATACTAGCTCCTCTAGCCCTACTTGGATTCAACAATTCCTCTTTCATCAGTCCCATGAGAAAGGGTGTGAACTTGTTCCATTCACATCTTGATTGTGTAGTTTGCGCCATACTCAATGTAGCAACAACACAAGATGTCCTGTGAGTGCATAACTTATCTCATTTTGTCTGTGAAGTGTTCCTTTCTTCTTACAGTGCATGTCTACTGTTTTTATTTTAGTTTGTATTTTCCCACCAGAGGTATAAAAAACACCAATAGGGATAAGAAAGCCATTTTAATAGTGCTGGAAATGAAAATGAAACTTGCACCATAATGGCATCTGCTTCAATTACATGTTCCCACTGGAGAGACCTCACAGTAAACATGATGTTTTGTAGTCATACCTTCTACAGTGTCCATGGTGACTGTTGCTAATTTCATGGACTGGAAGCTGGTTTGAAGGATACCCTGGACAACCATATTCACCTCGGGCACAGTTTGTACAAACTCCAGTACTGCCTGAGCGATGGTCAGAAAGCTGCCAAAACAAAAGACCAGACTTAACACAAAGCACAAATCATTCACTTCACAATAGATACAAGAATCAAGGAAGAATTTAAAGTTTTTTTCTGCAGGTGTCCAGAAAAAATCAGTAATACAAAAAGTAAAAACAAGCAGGTAGGAGAACATTACATTCTACATAGTATAAGACATCAAACAAGAAAGTTTTACTACTGTCTGGATATGTTTGGTTATACAGCAGTCTATAAACCCCCAGTTTAAAGCATACCATAACAATCACTTGATGCAGTATTACTATAATAAAAATAATTGTTTCATGTGACGTTCAGGGTGCTTTTTTAACTTTTAGAACATTAAAATGTTCTGGTAACCTCAGTGGATCAGATAAGAAAGAACACTGTACTCACAGCTCCTCCTCTGTGCTTTGTGGTTGTGTTTCAGTGCTGCGTCTGACCCGCGTGATGTTGGAGCCTTCTTGTGCTCCTGAAGCTAAATCTCCAATCAGACTGTGCAGCAGTCCACTGGCAAAGCGCACATCATGTTTAGCAACATCACGACTCCAGACCAGGACAACCTGGAAATAACACAAACACAAATCTCAACAAAACACAAACATTGTTATGGCATTGCTAACTGGATATCCTTGGGGTTCCTGCGCAGGTGTAGAATGGGAGCTGTTGTTGCTTCTTGCTATAACCATTTCTGCTGCCATCAAGTAATTATTTAGTGTATTCTTAATGTGAAGTGGCAGCTGAGAAAACAAATTAAGAGCATTTAAAACAATGAAAAAAAACAAACAAACAATAAAAACAACATAAAGAAATTCAAATAAAATGGCACCCACAAACAACAAATAGATGGCTCATTTCCCTCTGTTGATGCTAATATGGTTAGTCTACCTGCTTTGCCACTTTTTCAGGGCTGATTGCATGTAGAACGTTGTCCACAATTCCTGAGCTGCATGCTGCTGCTGACCAGAAGATGTTGCTGCTGTTGTCACACAAATAGTTCCGCACTACATCTTTGTCCAACATCAGGCCAAAAGCCTAAAATAGAAAAGACAATTATAATCGTTATGAAGAGACTGTAGTTTTAACCAGTAATTAGACCAGCTATAAAAATAAAACTATGCTAGCTTTAGATGTCCTGGAAGATGGGCACATGCTTCAGTCACTTTTAACACACTGCAGTATCTTTCACAGTTGCATATTAACAGTTGTTTTAAACTGCTGTACTTAACACATCTTTGTGGAAGTGAGTGAATACTGGACAACTCGGCCCTACAAGCTTCTGAACTGGGTTAAAATCAGCATTTTCTCCCTTTTCAAATACGCTGTTCTTGTTTTAAATGAGTGGTTTGGGTCAATGTCTCTCCTAAACTGCCGGTCTGACATTTACACGTTAAATGTCTTCATATGAGTTATTACAGTTCAATAAGGGCACAAAAAGCACAAAAGGTTTAGGAGGATGTGGTGTTTGTATACCAAATGAATAGATGACTCATCAGCAGTCAATGCAAAGATTGTGGATTCCAGGGGGTTCATAAGCCTTTTCTTGGAACTATAACTGTTGCATAAATGACTTCTTTATTGTAAGACCAGCTTAGCAACCCTGAAGAAAGAACTGATGATGTGAAAATATATGCATGGAAAGGCAAAGGTATAACTATTTTGCTGTTACACTTTTCACATAGTAAAGAATGGAGCTCTGTCGATAAATATGATATGTACCTTGTCCAGTGGTATCCTGTAATCCAAAACATCGTCTACTAGGTATTTCATCAGTGTACCTCGTGAGTCATTTGTGACCAATTCTCCAAGGCGAATGGTGACATCTAAGAAGAATTCAATCACACTGTCAGAGATTAGCAGATGTGGGTAATGCATAGACTATTTACAGTAACGCAAGTGGTGCATAATTACTTTTGCCAGGCCAGTGTGTAACATAGTTGATCACACTGATGCCTCCAGCAAGAAGTGGATGAACCTTGGAGAGTGAGCCATTGGTCTCAGGGATATTGCTCTGGATGACATTCACAACACTAAAGAGACAATGACAGAAATGCTAAATCTTCAAAAAAGGAGGACCAAGTTTGATTGGGAGCAAACATCTAACAGAGCTAATGATTAAACAAACAATCAAAGTTTATTTTCCTTCTCTAAATGTTAAACTCTAAGATAATATGGTTAAAAAGGTGAACGCAAATCCCAAGAAAGCATTCCTAAGCTGAAGTCACAGATTTTTATTTTAGTTCTGCTCAATACCTTTAAACATTTTATTTTGATTTCCATGACATACTACATTCACACCTTAGTTCAGCTGCCTTCATTTAGTTTGTTATTGTTCCTTCAATGAAAATACTTTACCTCTGTAGGTTCCTGAGTAGGCCTTCCGTACTGCTTAGCACCTGGTCAACGCCATGTCCAGAGAAGAGCTGAGGAAGAGCTAGAAGACTATTCCACAGCAAGGTGTCATTTTGCAGTTGATCAACCAATGTCACCATCCCCCCAGCTACCTTCATCAAGTTTTCTGGTTGGGTCAGCATCCACTCTGTCAGTAACTAACAACCAGAGACAACATCACCAAAAGCATTGTACATTTGCCCACCCCCACCAAAAAAAACCCAAAAAAATAAATAATAAAATAAATAAAAACATATACATTTGGAGTCATTGCCACCACAGTGTGCTGATTAAAGTCAACTTAACAAACCTAAATCCACAAATTGTATAGATGTCAGTGCAAACACACAAGTATACCTGGTCGAATGCGTAGAGTGAAACTTCAAGCACGGTGCTGTTTGTCAGGCAGAACGTGAGCACAGCATAGGTGAAAATATCTGTGGAGGTTTTGTTTAATATGGGCAGAGCCACCGTGCAAATGGCCCTCTTCAACAGGTTCGCTGAGTCCTGCAAAAAAAAAAAAAAAAATTAATTATGTGAATTAATGTTATTATTATTATTATTATTAAAAAAGTTAATAAAAAAACAAGATTGTTGATTTA
>VUQK01013537.1:11416-25865 GCA_015106715.1 Bujurquina vittata | reverse complement strand
TGCACAACCATCAGTCAAAAAAATATTTCGAGGTGAACAACTCCAGCAGTCTTTGTGCATACAGCCGCCTCAGAATAACAATCCCCCACCCTTCCTCCACATCCCCCTGAATCCCCCATCTCCCTCTCTTTCTCCCCCCCCTCCCCCCCCCCCCCCCCCCCCCCCCCCCCCCCCTTACAGCCTACGCAGAGATGCATGTTGAGTGATAGGCCTGTGGATGAGTCTGGACAGTGCGTCTGAGGCCCTGGTTTTTAATAGGGTTCTGTTCCCAGTAATTATGCTGACACAATTTGATCAGCGCGGGGCTAAGTATCTTCATCTGAGGGAGATCGGGGGGAATTAACGCTGATGTAATAAGTACAATTTGTCACTATTAAGACAGAGGTGTTGACAGGCACTGGTGTTGTCAGGGCAACTGATGGTGCTCCCTTGCTACAGTATGTATTCTACTGCATCCGGCGAGCAAAGCTGTCAGGCCTCCTCAGTAATCGATTTCTGGGGTTGCTTTGCACAGGCAAAAGCATGCATACCATGCCATATATACAGTACACAAACATATAATAAATAGACATAATGCACCTGGATGTGATAGAGTGTTTCACTATGGCATTATCTCTACATACAGAGCAGCAGCACAAGCTAAAATATTTGCAACTAAACACAAGGAAAATATGTATTTTGGTCATCAGCTGCAGTACATCAATGTCATGCCTGAGAATGAGGGCCAGTTCCAGCACTGAGATGGGAACACTTACAGTACAAACCTGACCATTACAGTGACACAAATGAAACACTCAGTCTCCTTACATCAGGTCTGCTGAGTAGGACGGGGAAAAAAATGTACTAATGAGACAAGGGTTTGGGCCTCAGTCCTTGCAGGGGAGAGAGCCAATGCCAAGGTCATGACCTTCTAATTCATCTCACTGAGCTTTTTTTCTAAAAGGAGTACACATTAGTGATTTGTTTAAAATGTATTCGCGCAGAGAAGCTATGGCGCTTTAATGAGGTCTTAGCTTCTGCTGGTGAACAGTCAGCTGAGCTCATTGAGCTGTGAAACACGGACTGCAAGCAATAAACAAACTGTAACTAGTAAGCAATTTAGCAGTATTTTGGGTCTAGTCCCACTGATGCAAATAAAAGCTGAGACTAAAAAAGGTAACACTTCAAAGTAGCAGTGTTGCATCACCCTCTGCACATCATTTTCATTTGGTCCACTGATGTCAGTGTCAGCAACTACAAGCATCAACGGGTCCCCCAACAAGAATCCATGGAAGGTGGTAGTGGTTGCAGTAACTACAGTACCAGGATGAGAAGCGTTCTTACCTTCTAGGTTAATGTCCACATGCCTGCATGGTATGTGGTTATGCAGTGTTCCAGTTTAACAGCTAATGTTAGTTTATTTTGGCAAAATCCAACACCACTGCTCATCTTCCAGATCAAAATACTGCACTAACATTATAACACGTGAACCCAATTTCTACTTTGCTCATTCATGGCATCCACTAAGGCCACTAATGCCATAAGAGGGGAGCTGCCTGGGCTGCAGTGCTGCACAGGCTGCAGCTTAGTGTACTATGATGACATTAATAGCTATTTCAGCATACGTGACATCCCAGTTTGGGTTGTAGCTTCAGCTATGACTTAATGATGAATGACTTCTCTCAACAGCAGCACAACTTCTAAAATAAAATGTGTATTCAGATCCTGTCATACTCTAGCCTGTACCCTGGAGAATTGTCAGGACAGTATGACAAGCAGATATCATCCAATCCTACCGGTCAGCACAAGACAAACAGGCAACAGTGCAAACTAAGAATAGAGACACACTTTGCGATGCAACGAGGTAAAGAGAACAAATGTTAGGTTTTGCAGTGGGCTTAGCTTCCATTACATCTTCAGTACCATAACGTACCCTAAAGAACAGAATACAAATCTGTATTGATTGTTTCACTGAGAAAAGACGCAAAGTACTGACAGCGTTTGTCATAAATTAGGCGGAGATTGGAAAATGTATCATTATCGACGGCTACCCTTTTAAAGGCTTTTGGAAAAGGTCAGCACATATGTAGTGTTAGGATCATAATAGCTGTGATGTAACATAATGGTGCACTGTTTTGAAACACCAGTATGCCATTTTATTACAACGAACCACTCGAAAGGTAAACCATATTAAATAAAATACATAAATCTGCTGAAAGCTGCCAAATGCAACATCACTCACGAAATCAGAATCTTTACCTCGACAGACTGTGCAGAGTAATAACACAATGAAACAAGATGAATAAAAATCTAGGCGAAGTCTGGCCTACAGAACATGGTAGCTTGAAATAACCCCCATAACTATGTCTCACCCTTTTGACAGATATGGCCCTCGGCAAAATTATAATGCCTGAGCTTTGATATTCAGCAACAGGAGCAACAACAGAATCCATTTCACAAAGTAGACGTGTTTTTTTTTTTTTGCTGTTGTTGTTGGTTTTGTTTTTTTTTTTACAAGAAATGACTCAATGAAGCATGTAAAAGGGTCAGAAACATGCCCTGGATTACACTCTTGCCTCAGGCCCCAATTTACCTGAGAGAGCAGGTCACAGTCATGTTAGGAAGAGGGAAGAGTGGTGGGAATGTGTACATGTGTGCCTTTTATGTTATATGCAAGCACTAATAAAAGTCAGTGTGTGCAGATAAGGGATGACAGCAAAGAGAGAGAAGAAAATGAGTATCTGAAGAAAAGATGAAAAAGAACAGAGAAGGGCAGGAGTATCAAGAGTCCCAAGAAAATGATGCCACACGACACAGGATTTCACTCCAGCATCACAACCTGTAGCCTGGGGTGTGTTATTGTACTGTGACCAACATTCTGACACTGTTCACAGAAAAACACCCTCTGTGTGTACCCAGCTGCAAAAACAGGTAATTTGATTTCAGTTTATAAAATATATCATACATGCTAGTTGCTGTAATATACCTTCAGATACATAGTCACCGGCCACTTTATTAGTTACCTCAAGGTGCTTTACATTGTACGATAAAGACCTTACAATAATGCAGAGAAAACCCAAAAAAATCAGATCACCCACTATGAGCAAGCATTTGGTGACAGTGGTAAGGAAAAATACCTTTTTAACAGGAAGAAGCCTCCAGCACAACTAGGCTCAAGGAAGGGCAGTCCATGTCTTTTGTCTACTCAGCCCCAACCGTCACTGCAGATGACTGCCCCTCCCTGAGGTTTCTTCCGGTTAAAAGATGCTTTACAGTTTTGTGCACTATTCATTTGCACCTCAATCACAGCTGCCCTGGCTGCCAATTCACACCAGCCCCTCCGGCTACCACGTTTACATTTAGGCATTGTGGGTTAAGTGTCTTGCCCAGACACAATGACAACAAGCACACAGACAAGGGCTCGAACCAGTGCCCTGCCGATTGCGAGGTGAGCGCCTACCCACTGCGCCACTGCCACCCTGAACCAGTTGGAAGTGACGGAGACAGGACAAAAGAGACTGTGGAAGAGATTCAGTGATTAATAATAACTAAAGATTAAATGGAGTGGTGTGTAAACACTCATGTGAAGCCCCCAGCAACCTAGGCCTATTGCAGCACAACTAGGGGAGGGTTCAAGTCCCCTGATCCAGCCCTAACTAAAGGTGTTCTACTGTATTGAGATCTGGTTACTGTGGAGGCCATTTGAGTTTGAGATAACACGATAACAAATTCTGTCCCTACCATCTGAGTGTTGCAGCAGAAACTGAGACTCATCAGATCAGACATCAATGAAATTAGCCATTTAAAGTTCTCAATTTGGCTAAATTTTAACCGGTTAACTGTCATCCTTCTTGGATAGAACAAAGCCATTGTTCAATAACATCACCGGTCTGCTGCAGAAAAACAAAAAGGCGCAGAGGAAGCATAACCTCTTCTATCCCAACAGGTGCAAAAACAAAACTAAGAGGAGGGTCACATACTTGTCAGTCAGGCAGTGTGTACACACCTACACAGTCCTCAGACAAGTTGTAATCAGCCACAATAGATGAAGACACCTGTGTGGGTGGACGAAAGGTGTGCAGGCCCTTTGATATGAGCATCTAATGAAGCTGGCTGTTTCTAACCTCTATTTGATGTCTCTGCTGTTAACCAGCTGTGAAATACCAGGTGGTAAACGTTAAACTAAAAGACTCACAGCTTTTTAGTGAGTTGTAACTGATGATCATTGTTTCTCTGCTCTGACTGCACTGTATGCTTCAGAAGACCAACTTCTTAATAATGACTTATTTATCTTTGTAGACTAAAAGACAAATCCTTTTGAGTAGTGTAATAAGGGTTCATATTATGCACCCGTGAACTGCAAACATTGCCAATTACAGCTGTATTTTCAGTCAGGGGGACCTGCTATCTAGGGCTTGCTAGGGGGTTAAATCTGATGAGGCCACCTGAAAAATGTTGTGTTGCTAAAAAATAAACACCTTTTGTCTTTTCAGCAATGCAACAATGGAAATTAGCAATGACACTGAAAAAGCTTTTGTTAAATGTCTATCTGTATTAACTTTTACTTGAAAGTTTGAAGAAAAGCATTTTTCCATTATATTAAAGGTAATCATTTTTTGGTTAGCTTTGTCATCCATCTGTCTAAGTGACAACTCTTACAATTACATAAAGAAGGCAAGGTTCACTTTTAATATCACATCCACCTTTTTTGCTCTCTTGTGTCTCATCTCCTCCTTCTGCCCTCGGTCTCTTTATTCAAAAGTTTTCGGCTTTGAAATTTTAATGCAGGTTTTCTGTGAACTTCAGTAGAGCCTTCACTTTGTCCATTTTGTTCACCAAACACACTAAAAGGCTGCGCGTCTGCGATAACAGAGGCCATTGTGCTTTGAGTAAAGTTCTTTGCATCTGGTAGATGCAGGCTTTTGCCAAAGAGATGCATGTCAAAAACAGAAACATCTGAAGCCCTTTTCAGATGTGGCATGTAACACTCCTGGCTTCATCAATCTATCATTCGCATGTTTTGCTTTCACATTTAGATTCATCATGGCTCTGTTCAGTGATTCCCACAACACTGAATGAGCGAAGCAAATCACTCGCATGATGTTATTTACTGCATGCAAGATGTGACATCAAGCAATGAGTCAGAGTTCACCTCAGGCCTAAATTTTGATAGTTTGACAATTAAAGAAAACACGTACTACACATAGAGATGGAAATTCATTTGTACACACACACTGGGAAACCTCAGTAAACAGATTAATACTATTGTGAAAGTTTAGCTCATGAACTGTGTGCACAAGAGGTCACCTGTCTGAAGTGAAATACACAATGTCATTTGCTGTTGCTCTCAATGTAATGAATGATTAATTATGAGTGTGTGCCACACATGTAATTTCTCATAAGTTTTATATTGGAGACGTTTATGGATGTACAGTATATAACTGCTGAGGTATGTGATAAACTCAGAAGAAGTAGCTAGAAGCTACAAGCAATGACAGTCTTAGTTTTGTTTTTATCGTGGTAAAGACTGTTTCAGTCTTTAATACTTTAAATGTAAATTTGGAGAGCAAAGTGAGTGAGTGAGTGAATGTCAAAAGAACTTTACAGAGCTAAAGGTACATGAATGCCCACTGCCAGAGGTGCTCCTTACCACAAAGCAAGGCAGGCAACTGCTTGGTACCCCCAGCCCAAAACTTTGAATTACTTCAGTGGCAATGTGCAAATTTTGCAATGACAAAGAGGATAGGTTTTTAATAGGTTTTCATTCTCCACTTGTATAAAGGCAAAAACTCCAGATTCAGGGCTGGAAGCTGAATTGTTTTGGTTTAGGAAACAAAAATTACTCGGTTAGGTTGCTGGGATGCATGTCAAAATACGTGCTAGTATACAGACAAAAATAATTGGTCACCTACACATTACACTTTTTTAAAACCTTTATTTTAACAGGTAAAATGTTTGAAAACCAGTTCTCATTTATAAACATGACCTGGACCTTACATGGAAACCCATGCCGTGAAGCTCCCAGTTCACATTTTTTGAGCTGATGTTAATGCAAGAGGAAGTTTGTGCCTCAACACTCAGCAACCCTGCTCTTTAGCTTTAGATGGGCTGCCCCTTCACTGTGGTTCCCAAACGCTTCTACTTTGCAATAATACCACTTCCAGTAGATTGTGGAATATCAATTCAATTTCAATTCAATTCAGTTTCAGTTATATAGCACCAGAGCACAACAGCAGTCACCTCAAGGCGCTTAAATATCTAGGAGGAAAGAAATTTGACAAACTGAAATGTAGCAATTAGAGGTGTCCAATTAACTCATTTCAATTAACAAACCCATTTTTTTCATTTCATGGTTGCTTGAATTTATACACTTGCAGCAATGGGACTGAAAACACCTCAATTCAAGATTGGGAGAAGTGGCCCAATATTTTTGCTCATACAGTATAGTGTATGTGCTGCAGGCATGTAATATGGTTCCCACTGACATACATATTTGTGCTGACTGTCACATAAAAACAGTCTGTGACCATGTTGCAGAGATTCACTGAAAGATAGTGTTTCATACTTCAAATTATTGTATAGAGCATTTGCAAAAATACCCCGTCTTTTAGTGATCTGAGTAACTTGTAGGGGGTACCTGTATATAAGAACATGAATTTGGGCTCATGCTGTTTAAAAAGTAATAAATAAACGTTTCTAGGTCTGACCGAGCAAAAGTCTTGACTTTTTTTTTTGTACAGAAAAGCAAGCAAGGTGTCAAAATGTTCTGTTTCACGGTGCTGAAATGCTGAAATTTCAGAGTGATGTGTGTACCTGGCAAAAAAATCAAGTCACATTAGATACCTGTCCTCTCGAGTAGACCCCAGGGTCTCCATAATGTACACAGCCATATAAAAACACAGATAATCAGTTAATCTCATGTGTGAGTACTCTTTTTATCCAGTCATCTCAAAGGAATAATTAATCATGCCCCACTGCTCTGTAATATCCTTGATGAAGCTCTGCATCCCTCTGTGAAGGAGACCGACTCCGGTCACTAAAGATTCCTGTCAAGTCATGTTGTCATTCAGGGGTGACATAAAAGTCTGTGACATGTGACATTAACGAAAGGTCGCATGTAGACTCCTTCTACAGTCAGAATGCCTCTGAGCCTCAAAGGGATACATGTTATCATCCAATCATGTGGACATGGGTAAGCCAAACAGGAAGTGATACACTCTGAGCTGTGTGGCTCTCTCGATTGGACGGTATTGTGACATAATCGCCTCTGGCAGTTCAAATCGGGATTTTGGGTATGAGGACTGTTGTTTTATTTGACAAGGGGCTTGTTAGTGGTCAGAAACACATGCTTGTCTGGGGAATGAGATGAGGGAAGGATGCAGTAAACTGCTGAAGTTAGACAGCAACTGATGGCACTAACAGGAATTGTGCTGTCTGAGTATGAGATCTGATAGGGCGTCTGTTATTTTAGTGCTTCTCATTTAGGGTACACACAAACGTACGCACACATTTGCTTGATATGCTGTGATGTACAATATTTAGGCACGGTGTTGGCAGGCATTTTCTGTTTGTGTTTGTGTGCGTCTTTGTGTGCATGCTTAGGGCTCAGTCAGCAAATTCCACACCGTGCTGTCCAGCTGACGTCAGGAGGGCAAGAGCTACTGAGCCAACCAGCCAGGCAACCGGCATGCACAGCCCTATGAGAGCTTCCGACCTATGCACCCACATATATCTCTTTCTGCTCACTGCCTTGTTTTCCCATCTTTTGATATTAGCTGTTTTCATCTGTCTCGTTCTCTTTGTCTCCTTCATCTTATCTTTTCCTACTCTTTCATCATCTCTGGCTCCCTGTTCATTTCTACCACTACTTCTTTTTAACAAAAATCATTTCTTTCTTATTTTCCTACAGTATATACACTTGTCATTCTCAGTGTGCCGTCCTCTCAGCTCTCTTGCCATTCTCTCCCTACTTCTTCCTCTTTCCCTCTGTCTCTCCTCATCTATCCACATCCCTCGCTTCTCTCTCTGTGTGTGCATCCCTTCCTCTCTCCTTCCTCT
This sequence comes from Bujurquina vittata, assembly GCA_015106715.1. Taxonomy (NCBI): domain Eukaryota; kingdom Metazoa; phylum Chordata; class Actinopteri; order Cichliformes; family Cichlidae; genus Bujurquina; species Bujurquina vittata. The sequence continues at coordinate 17,828 of VUQK01013537.1, read as the reverse complement.
CGTTTTGAAAGCGAACACTGCCTTTCCTTGTCCTCGGTCAAAGACTCTCCTCTGTCCTCTAACCACCGTTTTGGAGAGTCACTGCAGGCTTGCCACTCAGCATGCACGGTGGCCACGTGGCCCGACAATGGCTCATTTCAACCTCAATTTCCCCCGAAATGAATGGGAGCCCACCCTGGTGCACGCGGCATGCCTTTTAATTGGCCCAAGTTAGATTCAAACCATTAAACCACTGATGTCGACACATCTTCGCCACGCCCATTGCCCCCTCCCTACCCCATAGCCCCATTCACACACACACACACACACACACACACACGCACACACACACACACACACACCGACACACACACCGACACACACACACGCGCACACACACTTTCCCTCTTAGGCTGCCAGAACATAAACGTCTTATCGCTCTGCCCCAACCGAGCGCAGACGCCATGAATATTCAGCAGCTTCCATCTCCGTTTCAGCAGACTTTAGGTGCACGCACACAACTGCCAGCGTGCGCGCACACACATGCACACACACGCGCGTGCAGGGAAAAACACACAAATACATAAACACATATATACATGCACATAGATGGGGCCTTTCTTCTGCACACACCATTTAAAAATGGGCATTGTTTACGCTTTGCTGAGTTTAGCTCGTTTGTCTCTTTCCCCTCATTTGCTACAGTGTGAATAGTGCATATCTGGGGGATATTGATTAGAAGCCAAAGGAGAGGCACCAGTGCAGATATTAGCCCTTTGTGTGGATACTAAATCCACATTTTTCACTTTAGAATATCCATAAGACTTACCTGTTTCCAAGGAAGGAAAGCATATCAGAAAGACAGACAGACAGAGAAAGAGAGGGAGAGAGAAGGGGAAAGGTTCAGAGCTGTGCTCTGCAGTATCAGAACACAACATGTCCATGTGGTCCGTATTTCTGTATATTTATGATACATACTGGCAAATCAATGATATAATTTTTCTGCTGAAAAAGACCATAATCATGTGATCAGCAACTATCAACACTAATTAAGCTAATGCCAAAGGACTCCATCTTTGGCAGCAAGATCAAGAAATCAGATTAAAACAATTTGTTCTTCAGCGCATCTGAAAACAAATAATAACATGAATGTGAACTGAAAGGTTAACAATGAGAAATTCATTTAAAAACACAAAGGCCTGGCTTTGCTGGCTTTGCCAGGCACAAGTGTGCTCAAAGAATATTATCTGTTGCTATCAGTGAGTGATTAAATAAAGAGCAGATTAATCAGGGAGGGCCCGTGGCATTGGGTACAAACCCTCATCTAATCAGAGGGAAGGCTGGGAACCAGGTGTGTTTCATCTCTCTGAAACACAGCCTGAACTCAGCCAAGGAGCCCAGCCCTAGCTCCACTCCAACACCCCTTTGAAATATTTCACTCCAAATTCACAATAGCCCAATCCCCCCATGGATGTTGTCAAAGATGAAAGCGGTAGCGTGCACTGGTGCTCTGTCCGCACCGCTCTCTCTTTCTCTCTCTGCTCATTCTCTCTGGAATAGAGAGAAAAAGAAAGTGAATACTCAAGTAGCTCCTGCACTCTTCAACCATTTTACACTACCTTCTTTGATCTCCTTACAGCATGCCGCTGTCATAGTAACAGATCAAAATCTCAGTGTCTTTGTATTAGAAGCTTTTCTCCCTCTTTTGCCTTAGCTTGACTCGCATGCATTTATTTACTTGTCTAAACCATCCCTCTTTTCTCTCTGTCTCCTTCTGTATCTCTCTACCTCTCTTACCCTCCAGTTGCTAGGAGGGTTTTCCTCCTCGTTTAGCTCGTTAGTGTGTGGCGGTAGCCGGCAGGATCAATTATGGGGGAATGTGAGCTTGTGTCTCGGTATCATTACCCAGCAAAAACTATATTAGTTCAGTCTGAGGGGAACACATGGGCAGTAGACAGCCTGATTATTATACCAGCCTGCCAGCCAGCCAACTACTGTGTCTGTTCTTTGGCAGCCTCTGCTACTGATCTCCAGCCGTACTGGCCTTGCTCACTCCTCTGTTATCTTCTGAGCCAGACAGGATACCATGCTCACTTTGATCACAATCAAAAATCACTTCAAATGACAGCAAAAGCATGATAGTAGTATTCAAAAAACTAGACTTAATGTGAACCAGTGTTTCTGCTGGTGGAGCTGCTGATGTGCAAGGCTTGAAGAGAAGTCGACACAGTGTGCTTGGGTAGTACCGATGGGCGATGGTCAAACTGATTGGCAATAGCTCATCAATGAAGGCAATTTTAAGTAATTTTCCTACTGCTGCTTTAAATTATTATTATCACTATTATGAGTTTATTTGTCACATGCACAGTTATACACAGTACAATGTACAGTGAAATGTTTTTTGTACCTGCAGCCGATAATAAGTAGTGAAAAAACAAACAAAACAAGACAAAGAAAAAAAGATATATATATATATATATATATATATATAAGAAGAATAAAATGAGATTGATAGCATCATTAAAAGAAATAAAAACAGAGGGAAGATATTTCTCACTGTTGGTTTGATTTTTTAAATTAGAGCTAAATGTGCCCATGCTCTTGCATGCTCTTGTTTATCTGCTTACATTTTTTTGACAGTTTTACTCGACAGTATGTGGTAACGACATGATGAAGAGTGGAGGAAAGACAAGTGCAAGTGATCTAATTTGCATATATACAAACAGATTGGACAATTTAATCAAAGTTTGGGTCTATGGATTAAAAAAAAGGCAAAGACTCAGCACATGTTATGACTTAATCCGCTGAATTACTGTTGTTTAAAGCATTCATTTTTGTATGTGAATCTGTAAACTTCTCTTGATGCCGTGAGAAATAAACTGGTGTGTGTGTGGATGGGTTCTCGCTCACTCACCTACATTGAGTTTCTTTTTGTTTTGGCCATAAACATTAGCATTATAGCGAGTGGAAAGCACTATCTAAATGGGTGGCCAACAATGCTGTCGGTCAGCAGCAATCACACAGGGGAGTGATTTGACTATTGATTATTTGGCTATCGAGTAGATCACCCAACTACTGCATGCAAAATAAGAGCTATATACATATATTTACATTCAACATTTTGTAGGTTATATATTCAGTATCTCACATAAATCCAAAAAAGAGTGCTTGAAAAAAACATTTGAAAGCCTTTGGTCTCTGATATATAATGTGAATTAACTGCATTTCTTTTTTATGTAGACGAAGAAACCGTCCATCAGGAAAATCATGTGATGCAATCAGATATCTTGTGGACTGTTGAGGGACCTTGTTTTTCTCAGCTGCTACATTCAAGAAGTCAAGAATGACATTTCAGTCCCAAATGTGTGTGGAGTGTGTCATATTATCGTGTTCACTTTGAAATGGAAAAAAATGGGGTTAAACAGTAAGCCATTCAAATGCTATCAGCTCCAAAAAAATTTTTTTTTAAAAATCCATATTTTGTTGGAACATTTTAAAGGTCACATGTATGTGATTTGCAATCACCTGTTTTTATGCATGCAGGCCTGTCTCACTGAAAGGAGCTGTTTAAATAAAGAGTTGTAAAGCTTAATTTATCCTAGAATGATGGTTTAATATGTTGGTGTATTATTAGGGTATCTATAAATATCTATAAATAAACTGTATATCTTAAGGTAATAACTTGACAGCAACAATGAACTAAATGGATAATATTGTGGTATTCACATTAACACTGGATTAGTTCCATGGTTTAAATAAGTTCAGCAACTGAACACAACTGCTTGCTGCAGTTTAACTTCGCTGAAATAACAAAACATTGAAGACGGTGAAACACATTCAGAGTCGATTTAATGAGTTTTCATCTATCTCCATCTGCTGTTTATCACTGATGATCTTTCTCATGTTTCTCGCGCTCTCTCTCTCCGTCTCAGTAACTTACATCTGTTTTCTTTTGTTTTATACTGCTTTCTTCGCCTTTCCCTGCCCAAATCCCCTTTGTTTCAGCCTCCATCCCTCCACTTCTCTGTCCCCATTTCAGTCTCCATTTCTATTTATTTCTCTCACTCTTTTCTTCACCCTCTCGCCTCTCCCTCAGAGAGCAGACTTTAGGGAGTAATCTAGCCTCCCAGACAGCTGCACATCACCAGCTGTCTGAGAAAGCTGCACACGCTCTCTCTTGCTCCTTCTCCTCTTCCTCTGTCTGCTTCTCTTCCTCCTTCCTTGTCTGCCCTGCCTCTGCCTCTCCTGGCTCATCTAAGTACACAGATTGGGCCTGGCCAGATGCAGCCCGTCACTGATGTCAGATTGTGACACAAATTACCTCTTTTTGATCCGTAATGGAAGCCATTTAGTGTCAACGAATGCTACACCACTACACATGAAGAGAAGAATTTTACTTCAGTCTAAACTATAATCCTGTTGAAAGAACATTTGAGATGCACTGAGATATATTACATGGCATTCATAGTATTTTAGATTGCATAAATGTATCTGATTAGAGGGTTAAAATATACCCCCCCCACACACACACACACAAACACTAACCACAAGAGTACTTGATTAGTCACAAGTAAAACATTCATAATCTATCATCTTAGTATCCTGGTGCTGACTAAACTGTGCATTTATTTGTGTATATGTTTTATGTACAGGTCCACAGATTTCATCCACTTGTAATTTAAATATGTGGGATGAACACATATGAGGACTACTGAAGTATATTACAATATCAGGTCATTATGTTGTATATTTACAGTGCATCTATTATCCCAGGTTTTTCCTGGATTGAAATGGGCCTTTGGGTAGTGACTTACGCATTAAGCATGATTGGTCTGATGGCACTGAATAATTCTGTGTTACTTTACTCAACAGAAGAGTGTGAATCTTTTTGTTATTTCAGGCTATTTCCTAAATTTAAAAAAATGCACCTTCTAAAAGGAAGGCCAAAAACGTCTTTCCAGCTTTTTTCTATTGAGGAGAACCCCTGTCATCTATTAGGTGAAAATATTATGAAACACACCAGGTTGCACAATGAAATAACTGATGTATTCATTCTCTGCCACCAAAGGATGAATCTGGTAAAAAGGAAATAAACTGGGACTCTGGTGGTACAGCAGTGGGTTTATCTGCATCGCTCATCAGCTCACAGCAAGGTGGAACCGGCTCTGTGTATTGTCTTTTAGCATGCTGATATCACATATGCTTGGTAGATGGGTGCTGGTCATGTTTTGGACCATTTTACTCACCTACCATGAACATCCCACGGCAGTTATTGAAGGTTCCAGTTAGGGTGCTTTCTATTGCTCTTCTCTCAAATCTAAAAAGAATTTTGCACAAGAATTTAACCTTCTTTCATTTTCTTAAGCAGAGACATTTTTCACTGTGATATTGATTTCAAGGAACCTAAAATTGCCTTTCACCATTTTCTGTTTGCTTATTCTTGCATAATCACAGGGAGCTGGAGCTTACTTCAGCAGGCATAGGGAGGAGAGGTGCTCCTTGATGATGCTGTTTCATCAAAGCCTGTTTTCTATTTCATTATTTTAATCAATACTGCACTCTGTAAACACTCTCAAGAAAGATTCATACCAGTGGCTATGATGTTGATGATGATGTTTCTGATTGTCCCTGCAGGAACCATAGCCATGTTCAGTAATGTTTATGTTTACTCTTCGACCACCATTGCAGCATTTTCTTCTTTAGTGTAACAGAGTTTGTCATAAGACAGTAACGGCTGATTTGTTCCATGCTACAGTTTGTTTGTTTGTTTTTTGCTCAGTTAGCTACCCTTTTGCAGAATAACTATCCTGTTTCAGTGGAAAACTGCAGCTCAGAAAGTGGTGAGCTGAATCAATGTCCATCATCTCAAGTTATGTGCTTAAAAGCACACCTTAGAAGCAGCCAATGTGGCTTTTAATAAAAAAAAATTTAAAAAATGAAAACACAGTTACTGTTATGACTGCAACTGTATTTATTAAAATATTTTTTTTCTTTTTACTTTTCCACTGCTGCCTTTATTGAGATTCAGCTAAAATGAGGTTAGTCAGCTTTAGCATCCTCTTCCTCTGTGGTGCAAAAACTGCTGACCCCTTGAAGTGTTTTGTACTGCTGGCCTCATAATGCTTCATTTAATATTTGGGATCATCTGGCCTACCAGTGAACAATGGACAGTTGTTTCATGGGAAGGGATTAGAGAGGACCACATGTCCACCGAAACAACAACCTCAACAAATGATCGTGAAAATCTCTATTAATGCACAGCATGTGTCGCAGATTAAAGTCCTTTACATGGCACACTTTAGCGCCATGTAAGCAGGATGAACTAAGTCTAATCTGGAATAATTAACTTGCTGTCTACTGTACTTGGATTTATATACTTACAGACTTTCAGATTCCTCATAATATTATCTTTATATATATATATATATATATA
>VUQK01013532.1:0-15744 GCA_015106715.1 Bujurquina vittata | reverse complement strand
TGTTTTTTTTTTTTTTTTTTATTTACTTTTTAATTTATTTCTTTTTTTTTTTTTTTTCCTTTTCTTTTTTTTCCCCTGCATCTCGACTTCAGCTGCAAAGCTGAAGTTTAAATTAAATTGAAAAAAAAGCTCCTGTCTCTCTCGCTCTTTTGCAGATACATCCACACACCTTTGTATTTGAACTCCACACTCTTTTCAACATCGGTTTTTAGATTTGAAGTCACTCTTTATTCTAATGTCTCAGTTGCGTTCTGTTTTCTTTCTATTGCAGTTTAAAAAAACAAAAAAAAAAACAAATATTGACTATGGAATAAATGACACGATATTTGCTAGGTTTTAAGTAATAATGACTTATTGTACATAAGCATTTTTTTCCTCCCTTACTGAAAAAAGAAATTAAATGGTTGTACATTGTGTAGAAAAGCAAACAAAAAGCCATGAATATTGTGAAGCTTGTCATTTCGTTTTGTGATCACTGTGTATTATTGTGTAACAAATGTGCAAAATGTTTGGGATTCTTTTTTCTTTCCCCCGTTTATCTGCTTCTTGAAGCAACCTCGCTGGATGCATTCGCTTTCATTTTGAACTAGTTACCGTTTGCAGGAAAGTGCTCACTGGTTCAGATCGAAGGAGTTAAAGCGTTTAAAATTCATATATCTTAAAATCATTTGTTGCTAAAAGCACTTTGAGTGATTAGATTAGGCGGGCCTTTTGTAATGTAATCCTAACAGACTGGTCCAGGGTCAGACTGATCTCAGTTTGCTGATGCCAACCTCTCAGTAATGATGTTTCTGTATTTTCACTGGAAATTATTACTGCTCACTACTTTTTTACACTGCATATTTAGGCAACAGCTGGCTTGATATGAACCACTGAGACGTACGTTATTCTATTGAACTATTGACACATTTAGCATAAAAAAAAACTTGTCTCATCTTGTAAGATTTTTTTTATTTTTCCCCCTAAAGAAGCACTCGCCCTGAATCGGTGACCACTTTTTCTGCCAACACCAGCATACGACACGTATGATCCTGTACGGTTTGGCTTTATCTTCTATTAATTGTTGTTGCTAATGCAGGGAATGGTTTAATTACAAAAATCATTGTTTCTTTTTGCATAGTGTTGACAATTTTAAATAAACATCTGGGAAGTAGAAAAGAATGATCAAACGGACCAGAGACTAATCAGACTAATTTTTTGTTTTTTGTTTTACTTGCATCAATCCTGACCTTTTGCACATACTTGATATTTAACGGTCTTCAAAAAAAAAAAAGTCAAGAAAATAATGCTGTTTGAATACTGCCAGTTGATTGACAATTATGCATTGATTGAAAAAAATAAGCTAATTTTGGAGGAAATAACTTTGTAATATTTATCTCTTGCAAGCTATGTTTAATAAAGGTTGAAACAATTTGCTTCAAAGTGTCAACGTTATTAAGCTTGTTGGAGCAGCAGTGATGAAGCAGTAGCAGCTCACACCCCTCCCAAACTTCATCCAAATCAAACAAATCTGATCTCTCTCACTGTTTCCCTCCCATCCTGTCTGCCCTCTACACAAATAACTTAAAAAAAAACAGTACTGTCCGCTAGGTGGTGGCATTAATGCATTTTCTCCTGCAGTCAGAGGAAAAATGAGCTCTGCTGAAAGAGTTTCCATCTGAGTTGCACAGCTTTGAAAACAATGGTGCAATCAAACGTTTCAGCATAGACGAAGCAACCGGGTTTTACTGTTGCAATGTCCTGATTTTAGGTGTTCTGAATGTGGCTGACAAAAAAAAACACCCTTATTTATCAGGTTTGAATGAGTAGGTGTCTGCAGGGTTCATGTTTGTGATTGTTTGTGATTGTTTTAAGGTCCTTTCTTGTGGGATGGGTTGATATTACCACCTTGAGGTGACTGTTGTGGGCTGGCACTATGTAAATAAAGCTAAATTGAATTGCGTACTAGAAATAACCCAGTTTTCCAAACTGCATCCCCCTCCTTCAAGTGTGGAATGTTGCATGCAGTATGGTGCATATAAAACAATGTATCATATGACCACTGATTACAGATGTGACTAAATGTGGTGTGGAATGAGCTCTTGGCCCAGAGCTGCGTTTACTGAACACTTACTAATGATCTTATCTGACTCCTACTTTCTTTCAGTGTATTAGAGGGTTCTTTTTAACCTGCTGCATGTTTTGAGTAGACCTATTTAAAAAAAGACTATCAGGCATGTATTCCCTTCAGGCTATTTCCAGAAATTCCAGTTCTTGCACAGAGCCCATCCAACGGTTGGTTCTGGGGTCATGTTCTGCTTGTTTGTATTTGGCGCTCATGTTTCCTATCACATATCTCGCACTGTGTTACCAGTTAAACATGTTGAAGAAGTCTTTCAGGACATGCAGAAGCACCTCACTCCCCCTTTTGTCTACAGCAGGAAAACACATTACACAATGACAATCATGTGGCCTGTTAAGTGTGGCTGTACACAGCGTGGAGGAGAACAGCTGCATTACAAGAGTACATGATGTGACAGTGGGTGGGACCTGCTCTGTGTTGAACGTGTGGAACATAATGTACTTTGAGTGTTTACATACAGATCGGCCTCAAGGACAGACGTATGGTAGGTGGAAGGCATGCAGGGTATAACTTTAGTGCGGTGGCAATGTGACCTTCCAAAACCACAACGCCTTAAATGAAGTCTGCACAATAACACTGTAAGCAACACTGCACCGTTTGCTTAATGTTTGTGTTGCGCTCTTAGTTTCATTTTCTGTATGCTGAATGTCTGAGGTTTAATGCTAATGCTTCTCACTCTAACAAACTTCAGAAATCCTTCCAAACATTTTGGCGAGTAAGTCCCTTAAAGAAAAGTTTGACCTTGTTTATTCTCAGTGTGAGAGTGGGACATGTGTGTGAATATTGATATAGAGTCTGCATGTGCAGCAGTGGAGTCGGTGTGGGGTTAGCTATTCCTGCAGTACTAGACTGCTCTCTAAAATAAAGAGTCCAGCCATGTCTATCATATCTTACAGCTGTATGCAGCAGCTTGGTACACACACAGTCTTGTTGTGTATCCACAAATTGAGCGTTTATTAAGTTGATGTATAAACTGATTTCCTGCAGGCCCAAAAATGATCAGTAACTACTGCTTACCTAATCCTAACCTTTCTCTTATTTTAGTGCCAACCTAAAATACAATTTTAACTGAAGTTGTAATGGAGAGAGAGCAGACAAAGCTAAAGACATGGAATAGTGGCATATAAACCACTTTAAAAAAAATCTTTTTTTATACACTCATAATGATATCTTGATATCCAAGACCAAGACCTTGCTACCATCAGGAATAAGGTCTGAAACCTATAAGACCAGAACCTTCTCTCATAATGTACTAATATTCTATAATACTAATAATATAAAAATCAGTACTTACTATGATCCTTGGATTTATCATCCCATCTTCACATGTGGGAAAAACACAGGCAGGATCCTGATCTGGACCCTAAAGGAAATTCATTATTATTTGAATAATTTATTATCTTTATATAATATATAATTTATATTTATATTATCTGCTCTGCCTCCCATTCTACTCTTAAGTATCCTAGGAACCACAAGTAAGCCAGCAGTCTGAGAGTGAAGTGCTTTATTGTGCTGATACGGTACTATGAGGTAAGATGAGTCCTGATTATTCAGGACCTTGTATGTGAGGAGAAGGGTTATAAATTTGTTTCTGGATTTAATGGGGAGCCAATAAAGAGAAATGTGCTCTCTCTTTCTAGTACCTGTCAGTACCCTAGCTGCAGCATTTTGGATCAGCTGAAGGCTTTTCAGGGAGCTTTTAGGACAGCCTGATAATAATGAATTAGAATAGTCCAGCCTAGAAGTAATAAATGCGTGAGTTAATTTTTCAGCGTCACTCTCAGACTGCATGTTTCTAATTTTAGAAATATTGACATTGAAATGCAAAAAAAATGACCAAATGACCATTAATGCAGTCTTGTAGGAATGGGGTCTACAAGGCATGTTGATGGTTTGGAGGAAGTAACTATTGAATTGAACTCAGAAAGGTCAATTGGGAAGAAAATGTCCAAATAAATATCAGTAGTGTTGAGAGTAGCTGTACATAATGATATGTTTGTGATCTGGTTGTGAATGATTTTGTTCTCTAATTAAAAAAAAAAAAGTCATTACAAGTTAAACAACAAACTTGTTTTCCAGGCTGAATGAAGATCTTCTAAATTAGTGAGACACAATTTCCTCCCCAGCTTACGGGTTATCTGCTTTAAGCTGCGCCTCTGTGAGTTATACTAGGGAGTCAGGCACTACTTTCAGAGGAGCCACAGAATCCAGAGTTGTATGCAGGGAGGATTTAAAACTACGGATGAGATAATTGACCTCTGTGGGTGCAGAGTTCAGGTAGCTGCTCTGCACGTTTCACATGGCTGAAAAATAATCGTGGAAGAATTATATCATTAAACTTAGTTGCAGCACTTTCAGAAAGACGCTACTGTAATGAAATGTATTCCCCACTGCTTTGTCATCCATTATTGTACGTTTAAATGATCAGACAAAAGAGGTTTTGAGGGAATCCTGTCCTATTTACAGATCCTGCAGCTGCTGGTGGAGAATGGAAAATGTGATGGGAATGAGAAACTGATCATTATTTGTCATTTGACGGTTCAGTGCAACTTCCAGACTTCAGCCAGTGTGAGAGAAAGAGAGGACTGATTTGTTGTTTGCACTTAGAACTGCATTCAGTGGGTGGATGAGAGCAGGGGAAGTTACTGTAACATGTACTGTAAAAACTGAAAATACCAGTGATTTAAGAAGGATTTTAGGTATGATGTTCCAGTCGTTTTTGTTATATTACTAATAATACTATACAGTCCATCTATTTTATGTGACCTTGAGCTCCCTGACCACATGTTGAAGTTGTTCTGGTCCTAGCAGGGTAGGGTTTGGGTTCTTTTCCTTCTCTCCCTTTCCTCCTCCTAGCCTTTCTCTCTAGTCTCAGGTGGGTCGTTGGTTCTGCCTTATTGGCCCGCCCCTCCACACCTGTTCTGAATTCTGGATGGTGCAATTATTTTCTACCAGATCATCATTAGTTGGAATCTGGTCATCTTCTTCCTAGTTCTCTGCTCGGCCCTGACCTGGAAGCACTTGTCCAGATCTCCACTTACCTGAGGAGTCTTGCAAGAACCTCCAGCTCCATCCATCTGCTGCAGTCTGTTTCCCCATTCGCAGCCAAAGAAAGGACTTACCTGTTCTCCTACATGTTGCACAGAATGCTTTGAGAGCTCAAGTAGAGTAGAAAAGTACTCATTATTACATTGGTGGAGTCAGCACAGTCGATTTTTTAGAGAAAACAGCCTTCATCCTGGAAATGTTCATATGTGTTCTTACATACAGTAAAATGCTGATCAGTGTGAATAAACAGTGGAGTGGTGAGTTGGAGCATGAAGCAGGAAAGTGCCGGTATGCTGAATGTGCAGCCAGACATTCCACCCCCCACCCCCCCTCAGTGTGTTTACGCCTTCCTTGCACTCTGCAAAAACACAAGTGTTCATGTCGGCGCAGTCTTATCAGTATTTTCAAACTATCTGTGATCCATGTTCAGCAAAATGGTGAAAAACAGCAGTTTTCAGATTCAGGATGGCAGATTAAGGTGGAAGTCCAGGTGAAGGAGCAAATCAAAGCTGCACGTTTCAGTCCGCGTATGCTCTCAAGAGTGAAAACACTCGTGATTCTTCAGCGTGGAAAACTAAAGTCCTGTCAAACTTCTAACTCCTTCGAAACACCTTTTTCAGGCTTTTGCTGCTGATTTCCATGTTTTCGTTAGGATGAGCACAAACACAATAACTGTTGTGACTGTGCGCGTTTTCAGTGATGACCTTGTTCAGTGTTGTGTTGTCAGAAATCGCTGCTTGCTGCTGCGTTTGTTTCCTAAATATTTTCCAAACCTCTCTGCAGGGGAATGCGTCAAGGCTGAAGTGATGACAGGCAAAATGCTCCACTGCCATGAGACTCCACAGCCCCAAAGGGCATCAAAGCTTCCAGTTAAAACAGTGACCTTAAGCTAAACCAGCACTTTGGCAGTGCTTTGGCACCCCTTCAAAAGATGACAATGACAATGAATCTGTTCATATGCCTTGGGGCAGCAGGGTGTTGCCATGTAAATATAATAAATATAAGGGATTTTGTACTTTTACCATTTCCTCATGCTAGATTAAATTGAGTGAATTGATCGATGTGGCTTTTTGATGGTCAAAGCTCCCTTAAACAGCCTGAAACACTTTTGACATTCACTCATTTCTATTTATTTGTAAATTTGGAAACAAAAAAAAATTCCCAGCAAAATGCCCAAACTGAAAGTAGCTCAAGTATCAGTAAGCAGAAAGTCCCCAGAGTCACACCCAGGAGCACTGTGAGAACCAGAATTCCTCCTGAGGACGCCCACATGCCCTGTCTGCATGGCCCATGCATGAACAAGGACTTCAACCAATCACAGAACACTTAGCAACAGACTTTAACCAATCAGTCCTCAATATTTTCAGGAAGCAGAGAACAGGTTTTTTTTTTTTCTGTCTGCTTGATACTGGGAAAAAAAAGAGGTAGGGAAACTTGTCCAGCTTCAGAGACACAACACCGATATGAAGAACATCACTTGCATGCTGTCCTTAAATAACTTGTTCTTCATTTCTGCACAACGTTCTGCCTTTGCATCTAGATTTGCACTATATTTCACTTTCCACTAACGCTCCTCAACACAGAGTTATGTTCATAATCAAAAGTGAGCTTTACACTGTATGAAGTCCACCAGAGAGTCTTTCTTTCACGGTATATTCCAGTAAGTCACGGATGTGTTTGAAAGCTTTGTTATGAATCTGATGGAGATGTGACTCAACAGTTTGTGGGTAAAATGTAGCTTGGCAGCATGCCTGAAGGGCATTGTGCAAATCTGGATCAATTAACACACTTTACTGAAGTGTAAAAATTCTGGCCTTTCGGCTTCGTAGAGAATGCAGCAGATCTGGATCAGAGCGGTGCCGGTGTTATTGGGCAGTGCTCAGAATTTTCCTTTTTCTCTATATAAAATTCCATTGCAGGAATCAATGGGCTCACCAGTGATCACTACACCAATGAACCTAATCCATGTCTTTGGTGAGAGGAAACCCACGCAGACACGAGGAGAACATGTAAACTCCACACAGAAAAGCCCGGCAAACCCAGGAGCTTCTTGCTGTGAAGCAACAGTGCTAACTACTGCACAAATACATAAACACACAAAAACAAACAACATCTCTTTCTGAAATGTTAGAGATGTGGACATCGACCTGGTGGAAGAGTAAAATTGCTTGGTTTTTAGGTTGGCCCTAGATTTAAAGTCAGGGTAAATCAGCTCCAGTTTTTATTATCATTATTTTCCCACTTTGACTCAATTTGATTTAAGTATAACGACTGCATTTTCATTGAAGTGTTTTCTTGTTAAGCTGTATACTGCATAACTCCATCATGTAGCTAGTTACATTTTTACAACGAATGCTTTTATGCTAATTTAAGTAGATGAGGTCACTGATAGTAAAATTATGTGAAAACACTGACTGCAGTCTATTTCTTTCAGTAGGAATAAGAACTCTATCTTGAATGTGGCAGATTCACCTATTTTTAGTAAAATGTTACTATCATGAAATGGTGCCATGCCTTTCAATAAGTAAGTTTTATATTTCAACCCCATTTCTAAGAGCGTTGAGTAGAGACAACTGTATCACGATCTCAGTCTCATGACCGGGCTTGCTCAGTAAGCACAATGACTTTCCTGAGGTGAATCACAATCACCGCAGAGGGAACAAATGAGGGGAGGAGGAAACAGATAGTTGCAAGGTGGAAAAAAAAAGCTTAGTGTGTCTGTGTGAGTGGGTGTGAGCATGCAGCTCTCGAATGCTAGCCTTTATTCAGCCAAACATGAGGCGAGTGCTCTGGTTGATCAACCAATCACAGTTAGTGTCTGAGGATGGAACGAGGCATGCAACATGCGGGAGTTATGACATGATGGTAATGGTGTAGCTGCCCACAAATACACACACACACACACACACATGCCTTGAATATGAGAACATCTTTTGTCAGCAGGTTTGTTTTATTCCTCAAAATTAAACTAAACTCATAAAAAGAAAAAAAAATAAAGGAACACTTTGAGAACACGTCACAGTTCAATGGGGGGAAAGTCATGTTGGATATCTATACTGATGTTGACACTGAATAATGTGTTAGGAATGAAAGGATTCCACATCATTTGATAGAAATTAAAATCATCAACCAACAGAGGCTGAATTCAAACACACCCCAAAAATCAAAGTGAACAAATGAGGCGGCAGGTTAGTCCATTTTGTTGAAAGTCAGTGCAGCAACTCAAATTGATGCTCAGTACTTTGTATGGCCTCCACGTGCTGCTATGCTTGCCTTACAATGTCAGGGATGCTTCTAATGTAATGACACATGGTGTCCTGGGCGATCTCCTCCCAGATCTGGACCAGAGCATCACTGAGCTCCTCGACTGTCTGAGGTGGACTGAAACATATCGTCCCAGAGGTGTCCTATTGGATTCAGGTCAGGTCCATATGCTCTTCCAGTATTACTTCATCTACAGCCTTCACACAGGCGCTGTTCTCCTACTGTTCTGCCTCTGACACCTTGGATGGTTTAGTTTCAGCTCTGCCTCGGGTCTTCTTATCTATGAAGGCTCCTGCTGTTCATCATATAGCCTAGCATCTCAAGTATCACTGCTGCTCTGGTGTCGAACCACTGGTTGGTGTCACTGCAGTGGTGCATGCACATCTTCTAGTTGACTTTCAGAGGGTACTTCACGTAGTCTTGGTAATCAGGCATGGAGGCTCCAGGTTTCCAGCTTTCAGGTCAGCTGTTCTGGCATTCAACATGCCAGTTGTTCTTGGGGCTTGGTACCCAATCTCGGAGTGTCGGGATGATGTTATCTCCCCCCTGTCCTTATGTCTTGGCTCCCCCTTGCCATAGCATTTGTGGTGTACCTCATCAGTCTTTAGTTGCGACAGCAGTTGCTTCTTGCAGATGTTGCTGAGCTACAGGTTATTTTGACGTTAATGTAGATGTTGGGTTTTGAAAAAGGGGTAGCATTCCAACAATTCCCCATTCTCATCCCTTGTCCACTTATTCTGTATCCGTATCTTTGTTCCAGCAGCCCATTTATCATCAGTATGTTCTGGTTCTTCAACATCCGATGCAGACCTTGTTAATCTGAGCAGTGTCCGAGCCGGTACGGCTTCAATTATGTCTCTTGCTCATATTCTGGTTTGGGTAGCATGGGGATGCATGCATTGTTGGATGCATGCATTGTTGGATGCATGCATTATTGGCCAAGATTCAAACCCACAAAGTCCGAAGTGTGGTCACTACACTATCTAGCAAAATACACAAAATATTTCATGTATTTGATAGATATCTAATGACTGCCATTTGTTAACTCACATTAACAAATGGATGACTTATATTTAGTTTGCTTTCTGGTCCTGCCCTGTTTAATTATTCCCAGCTGTGTCTCCACCTGTTCCCGATCCTCTCGTCATCCTGTGTCTGTATATAAACCCTTAGTCTGTGTCGCTTCCTTGTTGTGTTGTTGTCAGTGTTACCCTGCCTGTGTGTCACTCACAGTTTTTATTTAGTTCTGGCACCGGTCCAGCCCTGGTGTTATTGTTATTGTTTACCGCTTTAAGAAACCACTGTGAGGCCTGCATTCTTGGTCCTACCTTGCCTGCCACGCTGCTCCCTCTTGGCAAATTCTTTTAACTGGCCCTAAAACCAAACCTGATCTGCTCATTCACAAGTTAGCTGACAGGGTTCAACCACGAGTTAGGAGTCTTGGGAGTTATTTTGGATTCTGATTTGTGCTTTAAGCCCCACATTGATTTAATCACTAGGACAGCCTCCTTCCATCTCAGGAATATTGCCAAGACCTTTCTTGACTCACTGTGATCCTGAAAAACTAGTACTTCTAGTAGATTGGATTACTGCAATGCTATTTGCTGGACTTCCCAAAAAGATTATCAGTAGGCTGCAGCTTATCTGGAATTCTGCTTGAAGGTTATTAACTAAAAAGAATAACAGAGGGCACATCAGGCTTCCAGCATCCTACAGAACCGATTTTAAAATGCTCTTACTTATATATAAAATCCTAAATGGACGTTCTTATATTTCTGGAAGTCATTCTATGTCCCAACTCGCTCCAGTTCTCCTCAAGGAGCCAAATGGGGGAAGCAGCCTTCCTAGTTTATACTTCCCAACTCTAGAATAGAGTCAAAATATTAGGGAAGCAAACTCTACACATAATTTCAAGAAGCCTTTAAAAACATACTTTTTTAATCTACCTTTTAACTATGCTTCCATTTAATCCTGCAACCCCACGTGGATCATATTTCATGCATGACTTTTTGGGACCTTTACATCATCAGCATGATTGTTTTTTAAAGACAACCCTGATGTATACAATCAGACACATGCAGTGCTACTGCGAGCAACACACTGCACAAAAATGCCAGATGTGGCGCTCATGGATCATCAGTTATGGCAGGTGACACTTTCCACACTGCCAGTTCTGTGGATACAACTTAGTTCTGTTTGGTCACTTTTGGTTTTTCACTTGGTTTGTGAAACTAGATTCAAAGTTATGTTTTGTGTTCTGAGAAAAGTTGGAAGGTTTCACCAAGTGTTGCTTAGAAGAAAGCTGGATGCAGCATCAGTGCAATTTGGATACTGTGTTTCGATGAGATGTCATTTTTCTTTCTGTTTCATTGTTTTTATTAATGGCTTTAATGACGTTATTAAGGAAGTTAGTATTGAATAAAAAAAGGAAACTGCATCCTCTCAGTCTTGCTGGTCATTCTTCTTGCAGCCCAAAAAGTATTTTCCCAACAATCATTAAAGGAGGTTTGTTTTTACTGCCTCTATTATCCAGTTTACATCCACGTTTCATATTTCGTGTCATTTTTGCCGATCGGCTGAAAGTCGAACTGACGTAGTTACTTCATCAATTAGGCTATCAGAGCCCTGCTAGCAATCTTGTTTTTTCCCTGGGGAGAGGACAAGAGCTCAGTAAACTCACTTCCTCTGAGAAACTTGAACAATGTTCGTCATCTGTTCCTTGGCTGTGAAGCTCATCCCTTCATGGAGGGACTCCCAGATAAACTTTTCTTATCTGTAGCTCGCAGCAGCCAGCAGACGTGAGCAGTGCAGAGTGGAGAACACCATTTAAGAGGGAGGAAGGGGAATCAGCCACACTGCTGCAAGCAACACAACCAGCCACTGACTGTACTTATCAGATTCTTCAGTATGCACACTGTTTCCGACTGGTTCAGCCCAACTGCCTGCAACTCCTGGAGACCAACATGCCCCACCTATCTATTCCAACATTTCTATTAAACAATAAAAAAAAAACCTCCATTACATTGTTCTAAATTTCTAAAATACTAAGCATCATTATTGCATTCATCATTCTTTTGGTAAAACCTTAAACTGTTGTCCTTTTTTTAGGCAAAATGTCCACGTTCACGGTCACTCTGCGTTTACATCACTCACTAAAACAGTGAGCTGGCAGGTTTCTACATTACGGTTGATGTTTTAGATAAACTATGATCACACATATTTCATAACAATAATAATCCTCAGATAAGCAGGCAACCTGTTTCTTTACATCAGTGTAGCATAACTTCTATGACAAATGACATTCAGAAACTATTTACATTTTTCCCGATTTCTTACTACACCCTACTGTTGCAGAACTTCCACTCCCACCGCAAAACCTTGCGACAAACTTACAAAAGATTACGCAGCTCTTGCACAACCAGCTGGACAAGTGGTCAGAAGCTGGAGGACCCAGGAAAAAATGCCAGAGGCATGTTAAAACTATGATTAAGTCAAAATTTAGTTTCAGCAAGCTGAACAAAAAGCCTAAATGATGACAACTTTCTGGCTGTGAAGACAGAGAAAACAGCAGACAACTGAGTTGACAGTTTTTTAATTAAAAAAAGGAACCCATAGGGTTTCATACAAAAAAATTGTATCAAGAATGCATTACAAACATAGTTTCTCAGGAATCAGTCGGTAACAGTGACTTCTCTTGTGCCCTGAAAAGAACAGAACTTGCGAAAACGCAACAGCGGAGCTCTCACAATGAAATGTTGTCTGGGACAACTGCAGCTCAGACACAAGCATCAACCTCAGATAAAGTGCGTTCCATCGAGGGTTTGTCGTATGGATGGTACTTGCAATAATTACAGCAAATCACTAAAGTTGTGACTTGGAAACCATATTTAAGGCATTTTATCAAGAGAGAATTCACTCTCCACAACAAAAACATTGTTCAAAGAAAACAGCGAATCTTGTAGGCAGTAGTGGAGTCAAAGCAGTCAAAAAGTGCAATAAAATACAGGAATAAACACTGGAAATCCGAGGAAGAAATTTACATGCTGTAATTCTCAAAGGTAACGGTGTTCCCAACAAATTCTTAACAGCGATGCAAAATGACTGGACTGGTAAAAGGATGTTTCCTCTTGTGAAGTCCTGTAAAAATACACGTTTGACTGGAATGAGGAAAAGCCTCGGTGTCGCAGCAGGCCAGGGGGTTGCCTCACATGTGCTTGGCCCCAGTAACAAAGTCAAAAAGTGGCTATAAATGGATAGTGACCCCCTGGCAATCTCTGGAAAGGACAGCTTATTCAGAAATGTAGCACACCACAGGATCTGTGGCTCAACCTCAACGTTTCTGGCCTGAAGAGCACAAGCAGGAAGACTCATAAGCAATGAAGCGTGGTGAAAACTGCTGCTGGAGCAGGTCACCACATTTCGGTCCATCTCCACACTCCTGGCTTTACTTCTCCATCCAACCTCCTCTGGAGTTTAGACCTTCTACCTAGTTTCAAGTGTATGAATGGTCCTTGACAGCTGGACAACAGTTCTGTGGTTCCCACTGCTGGACTTCAGCAGACCGGCAGCATGCGAGCATTGCCATTGAACTCCTCCTCAGCCTGTAAAGAAATATTTTTGTTTTAATTGACGATAATACGGACATACATCATCATTAGCAGGTCATGTTTAAGTTTCTTACTGAAGCAAGTTACCAGAGATACATACCTCACTGTATGGTGGAGGCGGGGGGTATTGGAAGACTGGTGCATTCATGAAGATGGGACTGTCATCACCGTCAAAGTCGTCCAGGAGAGGTGTGAGGGGCTGGTCCAGGCGGCAGTCACGGGTCACATCACTGTAGACTGGAGGGTCAGAGGGCATCCTGAGAGACACCCAGCTCTGGGAGGCAGTGCTGGCCGAACTGTCCTGGCTGCTCACGCTGTTGCTGCGGCTGCCCAGACCAGCAGTCCCAATGACCAAAGGTAACTCCAAGATCAGCTTCTCACTACCAGGGATGTGCACGTAAATCTAGAATATACATTAATAACACATTTATTAACTCCAATCTTCATAAAATAAAGGCCAAACAGTTACAGCAGCATGCAGAAAGTTGAAGGCTCACCATCAAAGCGTACTCCACACGGATAATGTTGCAGCCCAGCATGGATGGTTTGATCTTTGGAACCCTGATGGTTTTTCCCTGCCAGGCATCACACATCCCAGAGATGATGTGGTTGCCACGCACTGAGGACAGCTTCTGGCGCAAGATCTTAGTGCGGCCGTTGGCCTGGTAGGTGTGCTTGGCTATGATGGCAGCCTTGGGCACAATAATGCGGGAGCACGTGTTTTCAAACTTTGCATTGATGCAGATGTCCTCACCCTCGCAGAATCCACGGCGGTCAATCTTTGCGTTCAGTGACACCTGCCCATCAGGGATGAACATGCAGGTGACTTTCTTCTCCTTCATGCCACCTGCTGGAGACTAAGGAGTAGCAGAAAGATAACGTTCAGTTCCGCAGACAGCTGGACTACATCCTAGCAGTGCAGTAATCAGTAGCAAAAGTGCTAAATGTGTTTTTGCTGTAGTTTTGCTCTTAAAGGTCAGTCTCAGTGAACTCACCAGCAGGTCTGGAGTATTCACATCCAATGGCTCTTCCACCTCAAAAGACTTCTTGCACTCCAGCACGGGCTGCTGCGGCCTCTCCATCTGGGCTTTGACATAGTAGTGAACATAGCCAAACTTCCCCTTGTATGTCGACACCAGTTTCCTGGAAGGGGGCATCAGAAAAAACGTTCTATCATTATTTACAATGAAGTGAACAGCTGCACATTGCACTTCTTAAGACAATGCAATATCTGCGTCAATATAAAGCTCATCCTCACCCTTGCTCAGGAAGCTCGAATCCAAACGTGTACTCATATTTGTTGCCAGGTCTCAACACTACTGATCCATCAGAGTCTGCGAAAGAAAAGGAACATTAAACTGGATTCTTTATCGCATTACAGCAAGTTCATTTCCCCGGGGCTGCCCTCCACAATGGCCACAGAAGACAGCAACATGTTTTAAGTAAATGTAAAACACGTATTCTAATCTATCACAAAAACCTGACAAACACAACAGAGTGCATCTGTGTACCTGTGGGCTGGTCTTGCATCTGTAGTACCGCTTGATATCTGAGGTACTCGGCCTCCTGTCGGCACCGCTGCTTGCCCTTCGCGTACTCCACTTTGGCGCAGCCCAGCCCCAGGATCTTCATCGCGGACACACGCGTCACATCGCTGACTTCCACTTCCACACGGCCGGACACCTGATCTCCGCCGCAGTAGAAAGTCTTGCTGGGATCCGTAAAGATGATTTGGAAGGTTTTAACTTTCTTCGTCATTGCCACCATGATTGACAACCACCACACAGCACACAAGAGAATGAAACGTGTTGCTTTTGATTAAATGACTTGGAAATTATCGGTAATCCATAAACGTACTGCTTCTAATTCACTCTGCTGTAAACAAAGACTGCGCCCTGTTTTTATACGAAGCCTGAACTGGGCATGAGGAGGCAGAATGAAACGCATGCCTCAGTGCGTGCACACTGCTCCCATTGGTGGAGAAACCTTTGTTTGTGTCAGTTCTAGCCAATCAGCGCAGCGAGTGAACGCGTGGACACCGCGTGGCTGGGACAATGTAGAGCGTGCACAGCAGATGGAAGAACAGGAAGTGGAAGGTACACAGAGAGAACATTGCATTTGTAGTAAACACGTTCAAACGTGAAATCATGAGCTGACTCTGAGTCAGTATCACACACAGGCAAACTGAAAGCTCAAAGTTTCACCAGAACACGACAACTTTGTACTTATGTGAATCATTAGAATGTATAGTAAACAATATTATAGTATATGTCGGGAAAAGTGGCAGTCTTTGTATGATTATGTGGTGATCTAAAGCATTCTATTAAAGAAAGCCATGAAATAATATAAATAAAGACTTGGATATAAACATGAAGTAGTGATATAATTAAACACATTTTAATGGTTAATTGTTCAGTAATTCTTTCATTTCAGTATGTCCTTATTTCCACTCATAATACTACTTCCCATCACAGTGACTTTGCCAGTGGGTTAAACTCACCCTCTGGGATTACTGACCTTTCTTTATCACTTATTTTCCTGAACCAAATACTCATTATCCGGCGAAAAGAGGCAAAGGCAGTAGTCAAAGCAGAGCTGGAAAAATGGATGGATTGATGATGGATGTGCTTTTATCTGTGCTCCTTTTACATACTGAATTATTGATGGCAGACTGGAATGGACTTCTTTCAGCTCTTCCAT
>VUQK01013528.1:5845-18669 GCA_015106715.1 Bujurquina vittata | reverse complement strand
ACAACGAAAAGGTGAAGAAAAATATGGAAATCTTAAAAAGACTGGTTGATTGTGTCATTTTGGGGGGCAAGCAGGAACTTTAATTTCGGGGACACGATGATAATTATAATAATTAGAACAATAATTTTATGAGGTTGTTATCAATGCTTTTTCTATGTGAGTTGCAGCAGTAGTGGCAGTAAGAGACTTGTGCACCCCGGGTTTGTTTCTTAAGTAAATGCATTTATTCCGGCTACATGAGCTCTCAATCTGCAATGCAACAGCTCTTTATACTGCAGTTCTGCATAAAAAGATGTTTTTTATAGCCATAAAATAGTTATTGAGGGTGGAGTGATTCAGGCGGAGCACTACTGAAGGCCTAGGTGTGAAATGCACGGCCCACCATTCCACCTTGGTCTTAGGTGCTAGAAACCCAGTTGGAATGGGTCACATGCAGTTGAGGTCCTGTGGTCATCTTGTCTTTTTTTATGTGCAACTACTGCAGCAATCAGCACTAGTTTTGCTACAGCACAACCCTCAGAAAGGCTGAAAAGTTGACATGCATTACTGTTGTTAGCTTGTTGGCTTGACACCAGTGTGGATCTCTCTGACTTTTTGGTTTCTTTGACTGTTTGATGTGTCTTTTTTTTTTGGATCCCCACTAGCTGCATGGCAGTAGAAATGGCAATGCCAGTCAGTTGGTTGCTCAGCTGTCGACTGTCTAAGCCACTGTAATTGCTTGCTCCACTAATATATATTTTGATGCCATAGCAGAACACATGGATTTAATGTCTAAAATCATCCCCGTCTCTTACAGTTTTGATGCCACCAAGGGCACTTCTTTCACAGTTCACTGTCTCGTTTCTTTTTTTTTCTAGGCTCCGCTTTCTGGCAGCCTGTCAACGTACACAGTCCTGTGAAGAAATGTAAAAGTTGTGAGGGCGTGCAACTTTCATTTTAGGGTGTTTGCACAATGACAGCTTGTGATTTTTCTCAAGATTTTCTTCAGGATTTATTTAGATTAACATTGAAACAGTCAAAACAGCACTTGGTTCCACCTGCTTGTTGGGGTTGCAAATTTTTGACGCCATATCACCTCTACACTGAACCTCACACAGGCTGAGCAAAGAGGTCTAAAGTACTGATGTTGTGCACTTGTGTTTTTGGACTTTGCTTCTCTTCATGTGAAATTTTGCTTTCCCAGATAGTAGGCCTGTAAGCATGCACAGTAAATTGCTCTGGTAAACCTGCTGACAACATACTGGTCAGAAACGATTGCCATGATGGAAAACAAATGGGGAAAGTCACACCCAAGGGCAAGTTGCCTGATTAGCACTGTAAATATCCAAATCCAGCCATAGAGGAGGTAATATTATAAAGCCATTTTAGAATCACCCTTAACAGAGTCTCTGGCTTAGCACTAAAGTGTGGCCGGAGGATTATTCTTGCTCTAAAGGACCATTTAAGCCCCAGCCCAGCCATCTCACATATTTTGTAGGCCACGTATTTCCTGAGGCCCAGGGCCATTAAATCACCAAACATGACTGGCAGGTGTAAGATAAATGACAGCCATCATATTGGAAGTAGCAGGGATGATTGGGGGAAGTATGTGGCTGTGTCATGGCCAAGAAAAAAAGACA
This sequence comes from Bujurquina vittata, assembly GCA_015106715.1. Classification (NCBI taxonomy): domain Eukaryota; kingdom Metazoa; phylum Chordata; class Actinopteri; order Cichliformes; family Cichlidae; genus Bujurquina; species Bujurquina vittata. The sequence goes on along the minus strand of VUQK01013528.1, from coordinate 17,050 downwards.
CATGGACACAGGTGGCAACTGAAGGTGTCAGCTTGATCTATTAGAAACTGTCTAGAAAACCCTTGACCTGATGACTCATTCCTCAACAGCTTTTATACTCTCTTCCTCACTTTTTAACATGCCCATCTTTTTTGTTTTCTTAGACACAAATACTTTTTTTAGAGGTTCGCATGCGGATGTGAACTGAAGGTGCTGCTGTATATCATAGATGCTCAGCTCTGAGAAAGCCAAACAAACAAAAGGATTTGTAGTTTTGTGTATTAAGCCAAGGAAGGCAACAATTAAACCTGTCACTTGTGTTTTAAAGGAAGCACAGAACTGAACTGAACAGCTATCAACATCTTAGATAGTATAGTTTCATTTTGAGTCTGAGTGTGTTGGTTTACTCGCCTTATTGTGAATGTGTGGTTAGTTTTCACTGAGAATAGTTCATTACTAGCAAAACTTTAGCCCTATCAGGGCAAGGTCTCTGGAGAGACTAATCACATTCTTCAGTTTTTTTGGTTGTGCTAAAAATATTGAATACAGCAGCATTCCTGCAAACAGGCAGTGGGAGAAGTAAAGTATGTAAAGTATGACAAAAGCTAATATTTTGTTGTACTTTGAGAACGATAAGAAAAAGAAATCTTGGTAAATGGTCAAGGACATGCACAATACAGTGCCCTGAAAAAGCATTTGCCCCCTTTCCTGATCTCATAATCTTCATATTTGTCACACTTACATGTTTCAGTTCATCCAACAAAATTTAATATTAGACAAAGATAACTCAAGTAAATGGAAAGTGCAGTTTGATAAATGATGATTCCTTTGCTTTTTCACACAGGGCCAGGCAGATTTGGATAGGTTTTCCGCCCTTTTAATAAATGAAATCATCATTCATTCACTCATCACAGCACCGAACACTGATATTTTTACAGTGAGAAACTGTTGTTGTCAATTAATAATAGTAATAGTGTAAAATAACAGCTTAGTTAAGCCACCACTACTTTAAAGCAATTTAGCAGAAGAGGTTGTTACAGTGTTGCTACACCGACTGCAGTTTGAGCACCACTCTGGGATTTAACAATCTGCTAGTGACTTTTTTAAAACCATTTTCTAACTTTATTTTCTATTATTAAGTCGAAGGCATTTATAACAAGACCTTTAATATAAATATTTTTAAATGCCACAGAATGCATTTAAAAGATACATGTATACACATGTTTATCTTATATTCCGTTTCTACAAGGCCCATTCAAGCTGAAGAGCACTTGTGACTTTATATCAAATAGAACAAAAATAAGCTTGTGTTTTGTCACTGTTCCTCATTCTATTCATTGTAACAACTGTGGATTTATACACAAGCGTTTACCACCATCATTTCATATTCTCCTCAAAATTTGTTTGGTCTGTTCCTGCCTTATCTCCTCCAAACATTCTCAGTTCTTTGTCATCAGCTGCAGTTTCCTTTTGGATATGCCAAACAACAGAGCAAGGACATCAGAAGTATATTGGTAATCATTATGCTGCCTGCCTTGCTTTATTTTACAAGCTTACTAATTACTGCTTGTGCCATAGCTCGTTTCCCACCGGAGCCCCCTGTCTCTGTCTCTCTCTCCCTCCCCCCTCCATCGATCACAGCTCGGGAAAAGTAAACTTTCCGAGTGCTTTTTATTCCTTTTTCCCTGAACGATTCCCAGTTGAGCAACCTGATTGTGGGAGTGCTAGCAAAGATGCTAATTTGTTCTTGACTAGTGGAGTAAAAATCATCAAGGAGTTCCTCTGGAGAGTGTGCAGGTATGGGAGGGGGACTGCTTGTACACAAGGCTGGTTCCGCTGTGTAAAAGCTGAAGCTGTGGGACTTCCAACAATAGTTTGAGATCAAAGATAAATTAATATTTGCAAAGCATATCACACAATTTCCTAATAAGGCTTTGTAGGAAATACTGCTTGATATTGTGTTAAAAGATCATATCTCAGAACTAATTATTACCTTTTTTTTCTCTCTTTGTTTCATGCTTCCCCTCCCATGTGGATTCTCTACATAGGTAAGTCACTGTCCACACACACACACACACACACACACACACACACACACACACACACACACACAGCCATTGTTGTCTTTATGCTAGCATCATCCAAACGGCTGTCCACCCGCTACAGAATCTACACCATCTGCGTCTCTCTAATGTACTGTACAGTAATTGATACCTGCGCAGTGTACACCACATATGGTCTCAACTGCAGAGAATAAGCGTTGTTGTTCAGATTCAAGTATGGCAGATGTGTGTATGCCGTTGTGATGATGCAGGGACATTACGAATGCATGCAGAAAGCAATTCATCACTGACAGCTGCGGTGCTTCAGCGGTTGTGACTGGGAGGGCGTTTGACTGAAACTCGTAACATTTCCTGCGTGTGCATGTGTCGTGGCAGTGTTCTCACATGTAATGAATTTTTATCACCTTTGGAAAAAGAAAAAAGAAATCAACAGGCTGCTCAGAGGCAGCTTTAAAAAAATTTCAGGGGATGAGGAATGGAGAAAGTGGAATGATATTTTTGGATTTTTTGGTAGAAATAAGCTCATGCATTTTCTATCAAGGACCACCTTGTGGCTGTATATGAGGCGGTGCATGGCACGTGACTGTTTTATTAATTCTGTTTCTTCTTTTTTTCTTTGACATGTTATTGTGAAGGTTTGGTGAACGCACAGTTTCTACTAGTTTTTGTATTTATTTTAGGCATTCCTTGACAATGAATGATACAGCAGCTGTCAACTGCTACTTTTAAGTTTGTTAGAGTGAAGCAGGTCGACTTTAATGACTACATTCTGATATTTTAGTGCAGACGCAGACACTCAGGAATATAGTGTGAAAAACTGTTCCTCCATTTTGTACTTGTAAGATATGAGGCTCCTATCTGAGCTGAAGCTTGAAGCCTTTTTTTGAGATGTAAATGTGTGCAGGAGCAGGAAAATGCAGATTTAATCATGTCTGGCTGCACTCGCGTTAAGGTGTCACTTAAGAAAGAGCAGGACTCTGGAGGTCCAATGGGAAAGGAAACACTAGCTAACCTTGTTAAAGGACCTGCGTACCAGTCCGCTGCTGCACTCAAATCAATTCTTTGGACCTGTTTTGACTCAAAAAATGTGTTTTGCACTCTGTGTAATTTCTATCCAACTCAAACAAAGCTCAGCATTGGCGATGCGAAAATGCCATCAGTGTATAGCGCTTGGTCTGCCTCATGTACCTTCTGGTCCAGCGGGTCGGATGCATGTACAACATGAGCGCAACGGCGCAGGGAAATCATCACGTTACATTCGTGTTAGCAAGCTTTTCGCTGTTAGTGAGGAAGACATACATTTTTGCGAAAGTAGACCATATGTGAACCACCATAAATGCTTTTGAGACACTTAATTCTCACCCAGCAGAATATGTCTAGAATAAAGAAGTTAACAAAGGGAAAGTGGCTAAAGCTAAAGCTAGCCAGAGCTTATAGCACTGCGCAAGCTAGCAGCCTTGGTATGAGTGAGAAAGAGAAAATAGTTGATTTCCTGTTATCTGGTGAATTCATAAATATGCTGGAAAATGATGCAAGTACCTGAAATTTGTTTTGTTCTATAAATCTGTTTCACCTGCTTTTGTTTGAGGAGGTAAAATGTGTCAGGTAATTGTTAACTGATTGTACCGCTTTACTTTCCGTTGTTTCACTGACAGAAGTTCCTGTAACTTAACACAGTTTGGGGTAAATTGTTAAGTTGAATAAATTCTTTCATTATGAAAAGAACATTTATTTTTGTAGATGTCAGTTGTAGTTCTTAGGAAGGAAATTGGAACTGGTAAAAATCTGTATCAGCAGGTCATGCTTGCAAAAAAATAGGAAAGTGGAATTGGCCAAGAACGTATTGGCTTGTCTCTTATCTACAGTATAGGAAAGTGATCCTTCTACTTCATTTAATAAAGCAGTGAATACCTTCCTGATAAGTATATCCTCTACATTAATTTCAAGTCTTATTTCATACAGCATAATATTAATTTCAAATATCATGCTGCCATTTAGAGGAAAAGGAGCAATATAACAGGATATACTTTATGGCATAACAAGTTGATACTGTGTAGTGTTCAGTTTCTTCTTCAGATCCTGTGGCTTCATCCATCTTTTATATATCATCCATACTTCTACCATCATGTTTGTATATAAAATGCATTATAACGAACGAATGATTAAAGGGAATTTTCTGTTTGGATCTGCTTGTCAACAACTTGTTGGAACTAGTGGATTTTTTTTTTCTTGCGTAAGAGTTTGCACTCATTTAAACTCATTTTTACAGCCCTGCACACAATTAAACATAAATTCAAAGTAACGAGAGCCTTCCCTCATATCAGAACGTACAGCCTCTTCTGTCAGTTGAAATTGTATTTATTTTACACAAACAGCTCTGCTTTTAATCTTTACTAATTTAACTTTGGAGCAGAATTAGAAAACATGTTGCCTTCACTCTGCAATAAGATGTCAGAACACTCAGTTTAAGATATCAAATATAGTTGATTTAAAGATGCCCGTGTTTATCTGCATTGCAGAAATGTAGAGGGGGAAAAGGTCTAAACTCTATTTAAAATCCAGTTTTGCTTGTGCTAAAATAAATCTACATATCAATCAACAAAATATTTTCTACATTTTTCTTCTAATCATCATTTTTTCCCCCCTACAATTTCTGTTACTAAGTCATCATCGGCTAAATGTGTGGGCCCTGAAAACGGTCAGACCCCTTTTGGTGCGCTCATGCAACCGTAATAACTCGGACTACCACAAGGGTTCATATAGCACTTTGGTTTGCCAGGCTGCAAGCTGTTCTTGAGCCATTTATTAGACTTCTAACATCACTGTTTTTAGGGACATGAAAGCAGTGGCCTGGAGAGAAGAAAAAGCTGCTGAAAAATGAACAGAAAATCTTAAAAAATAAAACCAAGATGACCTCGGTCAGAGAAACCTTGAACCCAGCTAATAACACATTCGACTCATTTGGTATTAAAACATAATAGCTGCATCACTTCTCCTGAGTATAAAACTTGTTTTCAGGTGGCATTTTAAAATTTATGGCCAATCCTCATTCAACCCACTTTCTCCCCTCCATTTCTATTGTGCCATATCTCACTCAAACACAGCCAGACTAATAGCAAATCGTACCAGACCAGAATTTATTGTCTGCCCTGTAATTTCCTTCCCCAAGAGTTAGAGAGGTTACCTTTTATCCTCAAAGATCGCACATTACTGCTCTAAGTGCCTTTTTTACTGCCACACACCATCATCCAAGCTCAAACTGGCTGCAGATGTATTAAAAGCCTTTTTTAAGTGGGGGGTCATTTGAGGAAGCGGCATAACTGCAACGCTCTCCTCCCTCGCACTCCTGTCAGCGCTTTTTTACCCTTGTTTTCTTCAGGGCGTATATCACATGAGCGAAGAATTTTTTTGTCATGTCTTTATCGCGTGTTAGTAGACGCATAAAACTCAAGTGTTCAGTCATAAAGAGGTCTGATTGCACATTTGATACTGATGTTGAAGCAGAGGGGAATGGATGAGAGCTAGCTTGGCAATCACGTCTCTTTTTTTAGGTTCATCTTATTATCTGGGGGCGAGAAAGACTTGAGCTGCTTCAGGACCACTCTTTTGAATTTACAGTCACTTGTTTAAAATACGGGTCAGGTTACTAACCTCGGTATCATTTCTAAATCACATGAAAACCTGAGGGACTCGTGGTTTAAGTAAAAGCCCTTTAATTAATGATAGATCTAACTCTGAACTCTGTGTGGGCCATTGTGACAAGCGCTGGGTGTCTTGTTTGTACAGCTTTTGAACAAGGCCACCATTGTAAGTCTTGAATTTAGCTGCAGTATGAGGCGAATTCCTCCAAGGTCAATTAACAATAAAGAAGTGAACATAATGTCCCTGACAACATCATGCAAAGTGCCCTTTGGGACTGTCAGAATAACAGCTAAGATATTCAGTTTAATATCCTTTAGTAGCTCCAGTGTTTTTGTCAAAGGGAGCAAAAGTCAGCCAATGTCAATGACAAATACTAGCATTTTCTGTGACTGTTTTTCAGTACAAGCCACTCCTTATTTCACTAGTTTAATGTTTGTTTTTATTGGTTGGATATTACTCCCCCAGTGAAAATGCAGTACTGTGAAAAAGTCTTGAGCCATCCCATTTGCTGGGAAAATCAAAAATAGGTGCAGAGGTTTATTGAAACAAGTGCAAACATACATGAAAATACAGTATACAAGGAAAAAAACAGTTTGAATGATTCTAATGAACTTTAATGTCAATATTTGGTGTGAGCACCTTTATTCTACAGCACAGTCTGAACTCTCTGAGGCAGCTTCCTCTCATTTCTTTATGTTGTCTTCAGGAATAGTTCTCCAGGCTTCTTGAAGCACCTTCAAAGCTCTTCTTTGGATGTTTCTGCCTTTTGTTCTGTTCTCTGTCAGGATGATCTCACACCGCTTTAATAATGTTGAGGTCCGGGCTTTGGGGAGACTTTTATTGCAATGACAGTGTATTTGGCATCACTGGCCTCCACCATTTTGTACAGATGGCCTCAGACAATCATTGTTGTACCTCTCGCCTGACCTCCTCTCTACATGATGATGAGGATTTAAACCAAAAATTTCAAATTTGAATCCGTCACTCCATCAGACCTGTTGCCACAGATTTTCAGTCCAGTTCTTGTGCAGTGTGGCATATTCCTTACACTGAGACCATTCAGATACTGTTTATCTGCTGTACAAAGGTTTTTTTTTCCTAGCCGTGTCACTACTTTTGTCCACACTTGTCCATTTTCCTCAAATCGTTCAAGGACATGAAAAAGTAAGCAGCTTCAGCTCAAAATAAGACTGATGTGCACCACCAGTAAGGATAAAACATTTTTTTAACAGGATGTAAACACATTTGCTGAAAATATGTGACACAAATGGTGTTTCATGAGCATTTGTGGGCTTTAACTTGAACACCACGGTTCCCATGCTGTAAATACATGTATTGCCATCATATCAGTGTCAATGCGCTGACCTCAGAATGCTGAAATAGCTCTTAGCGCTGTTTGAAAGCCATTCTCTTACAGAGGAAAAAATCAAAAGGCTAAGTTCGGGAATATGTCAGATGCGAACCACCTGCTGTACCTTTGTATTGTCCATTATTTCACACCTGGTGAAAATAAGAGGTGCGCGGCTATTAAGTAGCAGATATTGGATCTTTTCAAAGAAGTAAAAAAAGAAAAGGGACTGAAGTGACTGAGCACATTGTGCTGTCTTTCTCCACCAAACAAGGTTTCAAGTTTATTAATCTAAATTTAAGTAATGACCCCATATTTTATATTAAAGTTTATTAAAGCTGATTACTGGTACTCCAGCTTTTGTTTCTAAAGCTGTTTGATGCCTTGCTTGTGGAATAAAGGCCCAGAGTTTCAAGATCACCTCTGCTCCAAGGGGAGGAAGCCACTAACCGTTTTCTGATTCCCAGGTATTGTATTGATTGAGCTCTCAGCTGGAGTGTCGTCCTGTCGTTGCGCTTTCTGCCTCTCTCTTCTCAGAGACACAGAAGGTCAATTGCGACGGGGGCCTGACTTTGTGAGCCTGGCGCATTTAAAGGCACGACGATTTGAGGAATCTTCCTGCGTCGAGGAAGGGAGACGGATCGAACGCAGGAACCTCCGACAGCGCCTCTCCTGAAATGTTAAAAGAAAGAAAAATAACCCATTAAATAAAAATCAAGAAAAACAGACGTGGGGGGTGGGGAGGATGTAATGAAGGACGGTTTTCACTGGAGATCTCTCTGGAAATTGGCTGGCCCTTTGGGGTCTGTGACATTTCTTTGAAAGTGCTTTGGGCAGCAGATTCAAACTGTGACTCACGTTGTTGGCATGCAGTTGAGACTATCCAGTGTATCTTAGAAGAATAACTAAATGCCTCAATGAAACCACCTTTCCTCTGGCTTTTTTATGGACTAAAAAGAGCATGCTGTTCCATAATCCGTAGGTCGAATGATTGATCGGGAAATAAGTGATTTAATAAGATAAATTTAGGAAGGGAAGCTATGTGGGATTTTTTCAAATATGTTTATTTAAGTTAGTTTGTTTCCAGCCGTGCTGTGTGTACATGCAGAAATTGGAATAATTTTGCCAAATAGCTGAAATGAACAACTAACGCCTGACTTTTTAAAACTATTAACACTTTAAAACGTTTATTTTTTTCTAAGATAATTGGTTAGTGAGCTATCTTGTAAAATTTCCATGGTAGGTAAAAAGCAAAACAACTTCAGCTGTAATATTTCCTGAAATATTCTCATTTCAGTGAACTCCAAATGTGCATTTTTAGAGGAGCAAAGCTATTTATGTCACTGTGATTGAAACATGTAGTTCCCAAGAGGGAGGTAACAATTCTTTCCTCTCGCCCGTGGGCTGTCTTCAGGGTTGTCTCCACCCATCTAAAAACACCATGCCCTGCAGCATTTCCCACATTATCACATGGGGTATGCAGTTTGGCGTGTATATGCATCTGCTCCCAATGAGGCTGAACCGGCACTTGTTTCTCACTGCTCAGCATCGAGGCCCGTGGCAGTGAGTGAGGGCTTCCTTCAGGAGAGCTGTAAGTGCTAGTTTGAATTGGTCATTTGTTATATTGACTGCGCACTGAAGGCTTCACATTGATTTCCCATCGATGTGTAGGTGAGCAGTAGATAAGCCACCAGACGGAAGGAGATAAGCGCCTGTCCTTTTCCCTGACAGCTATGGAGGCCACAAAGGACGGTGCAAAGTCAGATGTCTCGCAAAGTCACCCGCGGAGCACAGAGTACAACCCGAGCACACGCGAGCTCTCAAACATTTTTAGACTTAGTCCAACCTCTTGCCATTGAGTACTGCAAGGCTGCTATATTGAATTAGCTATCTTCTCTGTCACATTAGAAGTCCTCTTCCTGACAGGACCGTATCAATCAACTGATTCATTCTTATTAGATTAAACTATGGGGGTGTCACGTCGTTAATGTGAAAAATGGGATGTTGGAGCGAGAGGATGGAAAATCTATTTCAACAAAGGGCCAAGAGTCAGAAGAAGAACGTCAAACATTACTAATGGTAATGTTTGGAGTTTGAACTAAGGACATTAATATTGAATAAATGACACCATAATCTGTCTTCATGCATGGGAATTTGGATGTTTGGCTTTTACGAGTCATTCTAGAAACGTGGACATTTTTCCCACATTCTTTTTAAGTGTAAATTAATTTCAGCGTGGCCAAATGAAGAGGTAAATCCAGTCAGACCATTTCTAATGGGAACATTTTGACCTCTGGAATAGCCATCATTCTTAGTAAAGTCTCATGCTTGAAGACCACAGGTGGGATGTGAGGCAGAGTTTATTGTGGCATTTTTAAATATGTCAAACATTGGCATAGATTACATTTGTGCACAAATGGTTTAAAAATAGTAAGATTCTTTTTACAGAAAATGTGAATCTCCTATTCCACCATCCAAAGGTGCTCTATTGGATTGAGATCTGGTGACTGAGGAGGCCATTTGAGTCCAGTGAACTCACTGTCATGTAAAGAAACCTGCTTGAGATGATTTGAGTGTTGTGATATTGTGGGTTGTCCTGCTGGAAGCAGCTATCAGTAGATGGGTGCGCCGTGGTCATAAAGGGATGGACACGGTCAGCAATAATACTCAGCTACAGTAGGCTGTGGTGTTTGAACAATGCTCAGTTGGTACTAAGAGGCCCAAAGGGTGCCAAGAATATCAAGCTGTCATTAGTATTCCTGCATCTTCTATAACTTCATATGTACTTCATATACCCAGCTACAAGCTACTAGTGTTTTAACAATGTTCGTGCTTCATTATGCTCGTGGATTATGGAACAACAGCGAGCAAAGAGACGTTTGCTCCCTTAAGGCAGCGCTCTCAATGAGGCCTGGTGCTGTGGGTACTTGTGTTGCTTGGCTTAAAATCAGAGAACAAAAATCTGTCATGAGAAGTAAACACAGACATTACATTAATAACATGAATGCATGCAGACTCACTCTGATATTTATGTACTGGTACATGTCTGTGGCTAATTATAGGGGGATGTATGGTGAATATCATCAAAACATATCTATGTATTAGCACCTCCAAATGGCTTTTCAGGATATTCTAATTATACATATATATTTTCTGTACTTAGACACAGCCTAAAAATAGTTGTCCCTATGTCTTGTCTGTCAGATACCACCGAAATCTACTTAGCCTCAAATCACTGAAAAATGCATTTTGCGTTCTTTGTTTCATCCTCTGCTAAACTCATTTTAGAAGCTCTATAGTCCACGCTCATCGAGAGGTTGAGAGGAGCAAATTTTTTGATGTGAACCCAAAAGTCACCAACTGCAGATGAAGACATTCTCACAAATTTAAGAGTTCCCTGTCACAACAATAGAGCGCAGCACGCACAAAAACTTTATTCTGAAGTGGTTTTTGGCAGCCTGAATAATAGCAGAAATATGGCCGCAGACTTCTGGAACAAAGACTGTGTTCCTGCTGCGCTTCTGTGCCAAATTTCACAACCCTGTAAATGGCCATTAAAAAGGACTGTGAATAATGCATGGGGACACTTGCCAGTTTCTTTTTTCCTCTGTTACTGCTTTTTCCAGGACTAACTAATGGTGGAGCAGAATCATATGGCCAAACAAGTGCAGTCTGAGGCTCTTCGCTTTCCAGCTCGCTTTGCCAGTCGAAAAGATCCGCAGACATCTCTTTTTCTTCTAACAGTGTTGTTCTGCGTCTCTTCTTTTCCTGTCCATTTGTCCTCCCTCATTTGCTCCTGGGCTTTAATGGGAAAAAGAAGCAAGCTGATAGACTTTCATCTAAAGTCTTCTGACACACTCTCCTGTGGCTTATGTACCACAGTAGGTGTCCGTGTGTCTCATTTCCCCCCCAGGGAGGAGTGAGCAATGTTCATCCACCCGGGCCTCCGCAGGAGCAAAGGAAGTGGGAGTCAGAGGGTGTTGATTAAAGGAATGGTGGGATGGGAAAGAAAAAAATGGGGTGAGGGCTGTTGAAAAAGGAAGAAGAGAAATGAGGTGACTACAGGGAGTTGCAGTGGGAAGTGTGTTGTGGCAGCAAAGAGGCTTTGGTAGTTCCTCAGTGGCTTTTTTTTTTTTTTTTTTTTGTTTCCTTCAAACTCAAGTCCCATTGGGG
>VUQK01013527.1:18588-53402 GCA_015106715.1 Bujurquina vittata | reverse complement strand
CTTTGTAGAGATGCGTAAAGTGTCATATTTCGCTCTTTGTTTGACAATGCTGTCTGTATGCTGTACTGTCATTTCTTGGTTTGTGGTTTGGTGGGGGACTTTTTCATTACAGATGTAGCAAAAATAATTTCGCTTTGGCTTTGAAGGTAAACTAAAGTTGGGGTGTGGCAAATTCATAAGCACTGATGAGAAATTCAAATTTCCGCTCAGCATGTGGTGGGAATAAACTGGAAAAACTGATACAAAATGTAAAAAAATTGAATGCGGTAAAGTAAAATAACAGCATAGAAGAAAGGATGAAATGGTCCTGACATGGCACAAACTAAGAAATTTAAATAAATGCGTGGCACATCACTTGCACTAGATAAGAAAGTCCATTTTTGCTGCAGACAAAGACACGCAGACCAATACACATATACAAAGTACATTCAAGCTGAGACAAAGGCAAACCTCGATTGCTCTGCAGACTGCTGTGTGGTGCAGGTTCTCAGAAAGGGCAGGATGTTTGTGGGAGAGAGAGGAGACCGAATACTCGGACGGCTAATACAGTCACTTGCCATGCAGCTGAATCCCAATAAGTGCTGCGCCATAGCATGTTGCCATGACAACAGAGGCCTGTCTGAGAAAGACAGCAGCAGGGTGGTTGTGTTTCATCAGTCTGAGATGCTTTAAAGACTGGCGGCCATATTTGATGCATGAGAATTTAAAAAAACAACAACAAAAACAACAACAAAAAAACAGAAACACAAAAAACCTTCAGTGATAAATCGCCTACAGTCCTTAGAGTAAAAACAATACTGCTCATTAACAACAGCAGGCTCCCAAATGGTGCACACCGTAGACAAACATCAGCAAAATGTGAATCAATAATCAGACATCAAACTTAACTATTAATGTAATATAAAACAGAGACAACAAACAAAGATGACTGAAACGCTGAATGCTGTATAGAGCAAAACAAATTAAACCCATCCTGTGTTTTACTGAGCATAGATCAATTTTTCAACAGGCACTAAATATAATAGCTCTGCATTCAGACTAACATATCCTGAAAAATGAGAGAAAAACAGTCTCATGTTGACTTGCACAGTCGTTGTATGACTTTCAATGCAGCCCTAAAGATGAAAATAGTAACAATGTAAAGTTGTGACTTCTGAGCTTGAACTGATGCAAGTGTGATGATTCACCAATTACGAACGTAAGCCGAGCGTGCTTTAGCAGATACAGTCAGCATAACATTTAAGACATGCTAAATGAGTCAGTAAAGACTCATCCCAAAGTGACTCTGATATGAGTAGGCCACAGTTAACCTGTCATCCTCTTTCTAAGCCAGAATTAGCTTCTTCTAGGGTTTGCATATTGTAAATCACTTTAGGTCATCAAAAAAGAAAAAAATCCATTAAAGTTGGTTTGTAAGTTATCAAAAATCCCCGTCTGACCAGATATCCGTTTTGCTTGTACAATCAAGGCAGCCGTTAGCTCTAGCGTTGTGTAACAAAGACATTTCCACAAGATTAACTGCTGCATAATAATTATAATAATATTAATAATAATATTAATAATAATAATAATAATAATAATAATAATAATAATAATAATAATAATAATATATGCAATTTGTAAGAGCCACTTTATAAGGGGTTTGATCTTGAAGTTTGGTTGGGGTTTATTGCTCATTTTTAGTTCCTGAATAGTTATAACACAGTGCATAACGATTTGAAAATGTGCATTTAATTGTCGTTAATGCTGCTCGCTTTGATGTGGCCAGCAACGTCAGTCGGGAGGACGGTTAGGAGGGCTGCATTAGGCATAGGAGTATACAGTTTTTCTACCGTGTGACTATGTATGATAATTATAAAATAAACGTCTAAAATCGAAACGACTTCTACTGTCATAGGCGTCAGGATTAGGTTACTGTGCCTGCAGCCCAGAAGCGGCATGGAGAAGACAGGAGAAACGCCGGTACATTAGTAGAAAAACTGCTCAAACTACGAAGGAGAGAGGGACGTGACGAGCGCAGTAAAGGACGTCCGCTGGATCGCGCCGAATGAATCAGCGAGCATGTTTGCCGTAACACGTGAAGATTAGAGAAGCTTCGGAAAGGTAGCGGAGAGATCCGGAATGTTTTGCCTTTTATGAATGGGCTCCCTGACAGACCGTCGGACGCTTTAAAGTGAGTGACGTCAAGCGCTAACTGGATTCCATCTGCTAGCTGCTTGTTTCCCACATGCTGGTAATGATAGATTGCCTTGAAAAGAGCCATTGGAGTCGGTGTGTTTGGAAGTTGTGATGCACATGCTACTGTGAACAGTGGGATTTGGAATGTGGGCACGACTTACACAGTACGTTGTTTAGATGATGGCTGAAGATAAAAGAGCAACTGGCGTTGGTGAAATGGAGGTTGTGGAGCTCACTAAGCAAATAGGAGAGCTTCTGTCTGATGATGAAAGGGATGCACATGTAAATACATGGGTCGATCCTAAGATGCTGGCCATCAGAGAGTTTGTGGAAGAAACTGAAAACTGGATGTGTGCTGTGAATAAAAGTAAAGAGGATAAAGCAGCTGATGATGGCTGCGTGAGGGCAGCAGGTGGAGTGGATGATGAAGTGGGCCCTGAAGATAGTGTATCACAAGTAGGGATTGGTGGTATCAAAGCAGGCAAAAAAGGGAGTTCTATTGGATGCTTATCTGTCATGTCTGCCAGATCATCAGTTTGTGCCACCGAAGAAGCAAAGCTGGCTGGACTAATGGAGCGTGCTGCAGTTTTGCAAAAGAAACAAGAACTTGAAATGGAAGAAGCACGTATTAAAGCCAAGCTGGAAAGGTTGACTTTAGAAACAGCCATTGCAGAAAAGAGAGCTCAAGTAAAAATATTAAAGGAGTATGAAAGATCAGACGATGGTAGGAATAGCTACGCTCAGTCTCGTTTGTCAGAGCGGAAATCTCATCCAGTGTCCAACAGACCAGCTGCTGGAGCTAAGAATGCTTTGGAGTTGCCGCAGTTAACAGATACACAAGTTGCAGGGCCGAGACGCACAGACAGCAACGACAGGCAACAGACTGATAGAGACAGCAATGGCATTTTGCAAGTGATGCAGAAGCAAAATATGATCACAGAGATGTTGGTAAATCATCAGAAACAGGCTCAGCTGCCAATTAAAGATGTTCCAGTATTCAAAGGGGATCCACTTACCTACAGGTCCTTTGTGAGAGCCTTTGAGCAAGCCATTGAGCGGAGAACTGATAGCGATCGCGGCAAGTTGTACTACTTGCAGCAGTTCACCGCAGGAGAGCCTCAAGCGCTTGTGTGTAGCTGTGAACACATGCCACCGGACAGAGGGTACAAGGAGGCAAAAAGGTTGCTTTATGGGGATGAGTTATTGATAGCCAGCGCTTATATGGATAAAGCCCTGAAGTGGCCACAGATTAAGTCAGAAGATGTGAAAGAACTACATGCTTATGCCATGTTCTTGACTGGCTGTTGCGACACAATGATGGATGTGGAGTTTATGGAGGAAATGGATAATCCCGCAAACATGCGAATAGTGGTGTCCAAATTGCCATACAGAATGAGGGAAAGATGGCGCAATGCAGCATTTAAAATTAAAGGAACCTCAGGACAAAGAGCAAGATTTGCGGACCTTGTTTGGTTCATTGACCGTCAAGCAAAAATAGCTGTAGATCCACTCTTTGGAGAACTCCAAGACAGTCACAGATCTCTGGCTGAGAAAGGTGGAGAAAAGGGAAAATATGGCAAAAGTGGAATTAAAGGAAGCAGCTTTGCAACAGGTGTATCAGTGCAAAGGAAAAATAGGGCAGTAAAGCCAAGGTCAGTTAACCAGCTGAAGACAGTTAATGCCTTTGAAGTGCCATGTCTTTTCTGCCAAAGAGGCCACACGTTCGAGTCATGCACCAAGTTTAAAGAGCTAACTAACTACAAGCGTGTTGAATTTGTAAAGTCGAAAAGGCTGTGCTTTGGTTGCTTAACTCAAGGTCATCGTAGCAAGACTTGCAAGAAGAGAATGGTGTGCAAGCAGTGCTCACAGAGACATCCAGATGTCCTTCATGAGGATAAGAAAACGGATGCGTTTGCGTCTGTGACGCATGACCACACTCAAGGTGAAGAGCCCGCCGGAGCGCAAACGACTGTTACTCAGGAAATAGTTGGCTACACTGGGGCCAGAGAAGCCGAATGTCTGTTACCTATTGTGCCAGTGAAGGTCAGGGCCGGTAACGGTGAAAGATCTATAGTGACACATGCTTTTGTGGATCCTGGGAACACGGCTACTTTCTGTACTGAAGATCTTCAGAAGAAACTAAATGTGAAAGGAAAGCCAACACAGATTCTGCTGAGTCCAATGGAACAAGAACAGCCTGGTGAGCAGAAGCTGGTGAACAGTTACATGCTCTCAGACCTGGAAATACGCCGACCGGAAGAAACTGAGTATAATTCATTGTTCAGCCCAACAGCCCCAGGTCAGTATAGCTCAGTTTTACACGTGGGCTTCGGGAAACAAACTTTTAGTTTTATATTTTCAAATATTAATATTTCAGTTATATTTTATATTAATGTAAATCCACAAAATAATGTTTCTAAAGTCTTTAAATAAATATGGCCTTGTACACCTCATGCACCCCTTAGACTCACCCCTGCTTGTGGTTTGGTGAAGAACTCCAACCAGCAATGGTGATAACAGGAACAAGTTCTGCTGTTTTGGGTGCTAGAAAAAATCTTTTCTTTCACTCGGCCTGAGGGCACCATCTCATGACTCTCTCTTTGCTCTTCCCTGTGTGTGTGTGTGTGTGTGTGTGTGTGTAGACAGACTCCAGCTCCAGGTTAAAGTGAACATGAAACAATACACGTCTAAAGGCTAATTTACACCAGGGAGAGTATAAAAGTGGCCCTCTGAGACTGATTTTTATTTTTAGTGTCCTTATTTTCCACTGAGTTATTGGTTCTGTCACTAGTTGGCTAACATAAAGTAAGATTTCTTAAATCCAGCTTTGCAGGCAGGGTTAAAGCTAAGACAGTTTTTAGAGCAGGGCCCCATGGTGTAAATTAGCCTTTGTACTTGTGGTGTTTCATGTCCACTTGTAAACTGTGACAGCATCTTCTTCACTGCTGTTGTTGTGTTATCAGTCATTTTGTTCAAAAGCTGGAGGCTAGACGGGCTTAATGTTTTTAATTCATATGCGTGCTCCTAAGTGCGTTTCTACTGCAGGTCGATTTTTAATCTCAGACGTGGGTGAAACGCTCGTGCTTACTTGGGGACAACTGAACACTTCCGATTCGTGGATTCAACGAAGCGTCAAAGATTTTTTTATAATCAAGTTACTCAATGAATTGTTACAGCCCTGAGAGGGACGCAATTGCTTAATTCCACAGAGGTGTGAGATTACCTATCATAACAACACGGTGACCTACTTATAAGGTTTAAGTTGCCTACATAGGTCCACGCTGAAAACATACAGATGGCATCTTTTAGTGGTTTAAGAGACTGAAGTCAAAATATTCTTTGTAATCTTCATTGCAGAGTGCTTGACTGACAGTGTGATGTGCCAGAATGAAAAACAATACTTCTGTGATTTTTTTTAATTTTTTTTTTATTAACCCCTCATCTTTAACCTACATTCAGGAGATCAGCCAAGATCGTTGGTAGCACATGGGGAAAGTCCAACTGAGAAATCAGATTCACAGGAAAGCACCCCAGCTGTGGACAGCAAAGAATCCAGTAAATCTCCCAAACGGCCAAATGATGAGGCCATCAACAACAACCCAAAGAAAAAGGTGAGTGTGCCGCTATCTTGCCAGGCCTATTGGTTTTTAGCCTGGAGACAGCATATTTTGTACTGTAGGTGAACAGCTTTGGTCTACAGTAGGTTTATGCACTAATAAAATCCTACAGAAAGCCCACCTTCAATAACATAATAATTATAATGCCTTTAAATGTGTTTTAAATGTTTATGAATCTAAAATGTATACTCGTGTTCTAATTTGGGGCTTTATATTGGCAGTAGTTTGTAAAAACGGCCCGTCTTCTCTTCTTTTGTCTGTGCAGAAAAAAAAGAGAAAGAAGAACAAAAAGAAGAAAGATGGCAGTGTGTCAGCAGACCAAGATCAGTCACATATTTCTCTGGGAGGCAACCAGGAGAAAGGTACAGAGGAAGGAAGAGACTCTTCTGACAGTGAAAGCTCAGACAACGCAATGGACACAACACCAGATTCACTCCAAGAAAAGCTCTCGTCAGTAGAAAGCCAGCCTCGTTCCTTACCAGCTAACAGTG
Organism: Bujurquina vittata; assembly: GCA_015106715.1. Classification (NCBI taxonomy): domain Eukaryota; kingdom Metazoa; phylum Chordata; class Actinopteri; order Cichliformes; family Cichlidae; genus Bujurquina; species Bujurquina vittata. The sequence goes on along the minus strand of VUQK01013527.1, from coordinate 47,116 downwards.
TTGTTGCCACTGCTAAAGATGCACAAGTCAATCAGAGTGAAGAGTCTGGTGCTACAGAACAGGCAAATACAGAGGAGCAGTCTGAGGTGGCGACAAGTAGCCCGAAGGAGATGGAGACCAATGCACATAAATCTTCTGACAATCAGCCACCCCGGACAGCAACAGTCGACACTCCAGCTCAGTGTCCTGCCTCGGAGGGCAATAAGAGTACAAGTTCTCAACCAGCTTCACGTAAAGGGACTGAGACCACTGCTGCTAAAGAGCCAAATGAAAAAACCTCAAAGAATAAGAAAGATGCAGACAATGTTAAACAATCTAAACAGGACCAGAATGCTAATGTGGACACAAGTACAAAGGCAAACAAACAGAAGGGGAAAAATCAGCCGGACCAGAAACAGAACCAGGCCCCACCAACTGAACACCAAAAGGTTTTTGGCCCTCATACAGAAAAGGTAATGCTGGCTAATACAATATATATGAAAACAATTGCTATTAACAGCTTCGTATGCTCACAGTTCATTTGAGATAGACCTCAGTCCCATAACCTTGAGATGTATTTATCCAACATTTAATGTTACAGCCTGATAACATTGGCTCCAGTGTGGACCCAGTGGAGCACATGGAGATTCAGCAGTCTGGGAGTGGGGACTCAACTCCAGCACAGACTTCAGATGATACCAAAGGACGTAAAGATGGCGGCGAAGATGGCAAAAATTTAACAACTAAAGCAGCCTCGCCCCCCAAAAGGTGATAAAAATCTTATCTTCTTGTGTTTGTTTCCTTTATCTCATTTTTGCTGATGATTTTATTTATTTATTTATTTATTTTTTTGCCATTTAGACCAACGAGGAACACGACCATTGCTACACGTGACAGACTCACAATTTACTTCCACGCGGTTCTCTCCAAGGATTTTAAATTTGATCCAAAAGAAGATCGTATCTTTATCAGGGCCGGGTCATGCATTGGAAACTGGGATGAGGATGCAGTTGAACTGTCTGTGACCAGGTACGGTACTTATTCTTGAGTTACTGGTCAGTGAAGTTTAAACAGTTAATCACTCAAAGAAAATATATCAAATGTACATTTACAGAGTAAATTAACAGAAAAGACACACTGTGCGTGTGTGTGTGTGTTAGAATGAAGTATAAAAGCATTCATACAATTTCTGAATCACCAAATTAATGCATGCACATTTGCGTGACAGTAAAACAATTTTTGGTTCATTCAATGGTTTTAGTAACAAATTTCCCCAGCAGAGAATCTTTATGCACTTAAAACACAATTATGTGTTCAGTATTAGATACCGTGGTAATTTGGCCAGGTAAAAAGGGAGCCACTTTCATGACACAGAAAACTCTGACTTTAAGAATGGCACAGCTCACTAAGCCATTAATCTCAATTTGTAAAATTCTGGTTTCTTCCCTTTTCACTTTTTGGAGGCACTAAACACTACATAACAGGAACACTCTACAAGACCTGATGTTATTAGAGATCCTATAATAGGTACAATTGTAAGGAAACGTCTTTCAATTAACCTGGTTGTGTGGTTGTGGCCCATCAGTGTAAATTTACTTAATATTCCACCTTGGATTTTGACATACTAACTCTAAATCATCCTCAATCCTGAACCATCTGATATATTCCTGGACAAGCAGAACTTTTATCATATCCTGTCTGACTGGCTTTACTTCATTTACATATGAATCTCCTTTTTTTATGCAGGGATCTTGGAGAGCATGGATTTCTGGTTGGAGGCAGCCTGACAACTAGCAAAAAAGAAGCTGAGGCTCAGTCAATACCGTACAAATATGTTGTCTACAGGAATAAAAAACAGGAGTATGAGTATGAATACATATACAAATTGGATTCTACACACCACACTACCAACAGATGCTTGTTTGTGAAACCCCAACTCATCAATGACGACGGTAAATATAAAGTTGTAATCGTACTTGTACTGCTAATGTGCTGATGGTATTATCATATTTTGTTGGGTTTTCATTTGTAAATTGTGTTTTTTATTTTATTTTTTTTATAAGGGGACTGGCACCAATATGATGACATCATCTGTGCCCCGCCTGCAAAAGGCATGCTCAAACGTATTAAGGATGCGTTATGGTCTGATCAAAGAAAGAGTCTGATTGAAGGCAGAGAAATTGCAGGAAACATAATGCTGGAGACCATATTTGATCTTCTGAGGAGCTGGACTGCTACCAATTTGAGAAGTTTTCTGATCCAGTTGAATCAGTTCATTCAGATTTATGGGGAACCTTTTGTATATGAAGAAAAAGAAAAGAAATGGTACTCCTTAAACTATGGGAAAGAAGATGTAAGTTCAAAGTCTTTGTGTACAAAGACTAGACACCTTAAGATGTGGACATTGCAACTTACCTCTCTATGGATATTGTACATTCTTAGGTGAAGAAGATGCTTAAAGAATTCATGCTGGCAAATGTGATTCCTCAACTGAAAGATGGAGATCGTATGCGTCCCTACATTCAGGACCCCTTGAGAGCTGCTGTGGTCATGCTCTACGTATGGAGACAGTATCAGATCAGACTTGATGATTCTGAGCTCCATCGGCTCAGTACTGCGCTGTGTTTACCCAAGCTAGAGAAGAGTAATTTCCTTCAGTACTGGGCAGAATTTTCTCAAGATGTGTCTATTCTCAGGTAGTTACTTAGTTTTTTAGTAATTCTGGTATTGTACATTCATAATCTAATAAGAGTTATATTGCCCTAGTAATGATTTTTCTCTTCAGATGTTCTAATAATTTTTCTTCTAGTTTGACGAACTTGGTGTATCTTATAAAAACCGTGAAAAGACTGGGGATGCCACGATGGATTATGGTACTGCCACTTCTCCATCTCCTCAAAGGCACCATAAAGCCTTTTGAAGCACCAACATCTGGAAACTTGAAGGACACGTTATCTTGGGCGGGTTTGCAAGGCCTTGATTTTGGCACCTCAACACACATGAGCAGTCAAGAGAAGAGGTAAGATTCCCCATTCCTTTGCCAACAGACACAGTCGCTTTCACAGAAATCTTCCAGTGTATTTCAACAAAATGTTTATTAATGTATGTTTTTGATTTCTTTTTCTCAGAGCACTGATAAATGTGATGAAAAGCCGCAGTCACTTAATGGAGGTGGATGGACTTTCACGTCGATCCTGCTTGTACCTGATGTCACTTGATGAACTGACCGAGTGTAGCATTGAACTTAAAGCTGAGCTTTTGGACATGCTTCATATCTTTACTATTAAGGCTCCTCAGGAAATCACTGCCAGCAACATGCAGGTAAATGCAAATAAAAAAGGCATTTTCATATTTCCATTCTATAGACTATGTGTTTAGGTAATCCATTCATGGACCATACAGGTTGTCATGTGCTTCTTTTCAATGGAGCAATAATTTTGAATTATAAATGGCTGCATCTTATGTATTTATTGTTTTCTGTTTTTAGGCCGTATCTGACATTCTTTCACACATCCAAGAGAATCTCATTGAGGAAAAATACAGGTAATTTACAGCTTTTAACTGAATAATAAACGGGAAGTCCATAGATACTACAGTTGTGCTATTTGATTGAAATTATTATTGAATAAACTGCAGCAATTTACATATCGTGCAACATCTATAATGTATATATGTCCAAACCCTGCAGATGAAAGTGATCTATAAACATTTTCAGTGTCAGTTTCTCTTATTGTTAGTTTATATTAAAATGACTAATGCTTGCAGTGTCAGGTGTTTTTATTTATTTATACATATCGAATTATTTACACGTTGATCCTTTGTTATCATTTGTCAGTTCTTTTACAGTGGCTTATAGGAAAGAGTGTCTTGCAACAGCAGTGAAACTGTTAGAGAAGCTCTGCAGTGGGGTCAAACCGGCATCGTATACCCAGAACTATCCTGACATTCCTGTGGCATGCATGAATCTGGTTGCGTCAGTTTCAAACTTTGTTCAGTGTAACAAGCAGCAGGTATGTAAAGTCAGTACAGCTTGCAAATCAGAGTGTTCGCTTGTGTTGTTAAACTAATAATTCTAACATAGGAGACCCAAGAAGAAAATGAAGAGCAACAGTATGTGAAAGGCGTGGTGATCACTCAGGCGATGAAGATAATGAGAGGATGGATCACTCGGTCATTTAAACAGAGTCTGCTTAACAAGAGTTTGTTCAACTTAAACCAAGTGAAGGCAACAGAGGAGATGGAAGTGAGCAATTTTGCATCTATCTATCTAGCTATCTTAAATAAAACAAAATATGCAGACTGATGATCAAAATCCACCACTTATAAAGAATGCTGGGAAAAAACAAGGCTGTAATTGGTTGCATTTTACAGATGTGGAACAATATCATCTCCATCCACTTCAAAAATGAGTTTTGCACAAAAGAGTGGCGACAGACATTCACTATGGATTTTGAGGGGAAGTACAAGTGGGTAAGTGGAATGTGTTTTGGAGATTTCCCTTTGTTTTTTTGCAGGGGATTTGGTTAAAGTAAAAGATTTATGTGATTGTGTTTTTAGGAATCTGCCCTGGATCAAATTGAATACTACTGCACCAGTATGGAGGACCTTAGTGGTTCCCATCCACATGTTGCAGCCAGTATTGAAAGGTGTGCTCTTGAGGCTGTTACATCTTTGTGCCAGGTATGAAGACATTTACTTGCATTAGTGTTTGGTAATATTTGGCATGTTTAATAACAATCCCAATGTAAATTCCTAATTAAAAGCATTTTTTAAATGTTGAAATAAAAGTGCGTGGTTCTTACGTTAGGTAGTTAGTTAGGTTCACCTATTTTTTAATTTGTTTCCCACATGATGTGCAGAACAAGAATGAGGGTAAACTCTTTGAGAGGTTCAAGATAAACTGGAAATTTGGGAAACTCATTTCTGCCATTATCCAAAAATCCTGGCCAAGGGATCGTCAAGGAAAATATCACCAAGATGAAGAAGTTGTCCTTCAGCACCTCCTGTCCTGGACAGCTGCCAAAGACATTTTCCAGCTACATGGTATCTCCTAAGAAAAATACAGGACCATTACAATTGCAAAACAAAACACAAACTAAATGCCATGATATTTAATTCATGAAAGCACTGTAGGAATTTGATGATTGAATTATTGAAATAATTGCTGTGGTTTAAGATAAAAAAAAAAACTGACATGTCAGTTCTGTCGCCGCAGGAGCCGATGAAAAGTTGATTGAGAAACTCAGTCAAGATGCCAAGGACAGAATTGCAATAGGCATATCCTCATTTATAGCCATGAAAAATCAACTGGTCCACGGAAACATTAAGATCCAATTGCTTAAGATCATTTTGGAAAGACGGGGCGCCTTCTTAGAACTGCTGAAGATCGGTAAGAACAGTACATTTGCCATCAAAGATGTCTTGAGTTATCAAAATTTAATAGTGTACACTGTCCTAGTAGAAATCACAATATTCAAATGCATGTGTATTTGCCTTGTATTTACAGACTGCCTCTCTGAGAATGGGCAATACAAGGATAATAACAAAATGAAGAGGCTGTTGCAGTGCAGAGATGATGAAGTAAAAGCCGTGTACCATGAAAAGGAGCTTGTAGATGTCCTCTTAACTAAGAGCCACCAACTTGAGGAACACATGACAGGTACGTTGACTGACTCAGTGCATTTATTCAGTTTGATTTGGACCACAATGTTGCAACAAATTAATAACATGCATATTAACTTCCACAATAGTTGATGTTGGTGAACTTGAAGAGAAACAAAAAGTCAACATTATGGCCACGCCCTTGAACCGGTTCATGGAGGTTCATCAGTTCGACCAGATGCCCTCCCCAGTGGCTGGTGTTGTCACCTACTTCAATCTGGATGAACAAATTAGAAACATGGCAGAGCATTTATACACCTTCAGAGACAGTATTGTCTTCAAAATGTGTTGGGACAAACGAGCCAAAAACTTTGCCACTGAAGAAATGGAAGAGAATCCTCAGGAGCATGGGGTTATGGACATTATGGCAACACTAGACATGATACATGATGACATTTTCATAGATTGCGCTTCCGATTACAAAGACATCTACATTCGCCTGAAGGATGGCACTATAAGGCTTGAAGAGGTTAACCAGCTTTTTAGAGCTTTCAAGGGCAAGTATGAAGATCTTGCAAAGGACCTGGACATCATGTGCGAAATTAATAAATCAAGGGACAAACAATGGATCCACAGCAGGGTTCAACAGATTGAACAGTATCATGAGCTGCATCTAGCTGTGGTATCAGCTGAAATAATCATGAAGGTCAAAGAGACACTTGGTCTTCAAGGTGACTTCAGAGTTCTGGAGACACTCACAGAAGTTGTAAGTGGCTTTGTGTATAAAAATTCATCAGTATAAAAAACTCTTCATGAGCATTCAGTTATTGTAATTACAGGACATTTTCATTTGTGACTCCCTGTGAAGACTGCCTCTGCTCATACGTACTTGGTTAGAAGTTTACTGAAGTTTTTACTGTTTTTTTTCCCTCTCAGAATCATGCAGACTTTCAGGGAGAGCAGCTCAATCGGATTGACAATGACTTGATGCAGGCAAAGAGGGTTTTGGTGGACATCACAGAGTCTCGCAGGCTGTGTCTGCAGGAACTGGGACTAAGGGGACACTTTGTGAAATGGGTGAAGGATGCCCTTGAAGGTAAGTGTAGTTGTTATTTAGTCACTTTATCCATGCATGCATTTTCTTATAACCACATATTCATTACAGAGGTGGGGTCTATCGCAGCTGACACTGGGCAAGGGTAGGGGACCTAGCACAGGACCTAGCACAAATACCTTTTTTCCAACAACACAGTGCCTGTGCACAATCTAAAATATATCCTGCTTATATCCACTGAAAAATGTGGATGCTGGCATGGCACCACAAAACTGGAGCCATGGGAGGGTCAAGAAATTCATTAATGAATTGCAAATGTGTTCACTATTATTTTTTTCTCATGGGAATTACTCCATCTAACACTTTGTAATGCTACATAATGTATGCTTTGAAACCTGCTGAAATGTAGGCTGGTTCTCAAAAGCCACCGCGGCAGATCTGGCTGCACAACATCAAGGTTACCAGCATTGTGTTGCAGGAACCAGATATGCAAGTTAGACAACCATGTAGACTCACACTTACATCTGTGCCAATTTAAAATCACCAGTTAACCTACCATGCATATCTATGGAATGTGGGAGGAAGCTGGAACACCCAGAGGAAATTCATACATGCACTGGCAAAGCAAACACATAGAAAAACCCTAGCTGACCATCAGTTTCAACTCCAGAGCAGTTCTGCTATGAAGCAACATTGCCAATCACTAACCACCCTATTTTTGTTTATCCAAATTTATTTGGTAGATATCAATGAGTTAAAAGTGTTTGTTGACCTGGCTTCCATCTCTGCGGGAGAGAATGACATGGATGTGGATCGAGTCGCGTGCTTCCACGATGCAGTTCTTGGCTACTCTTCAGTGCTTTATGACCTCAAACCAGATTCTGGTTTTAGCAACTTCAGAGAAGTGCTCAAGAAGCTCTGGAGGGCTTTGGAGAATGATAGCAACCTACCCAAAAAACTAGTAAGACGATGCCTCTGAACAGCTTTAGCAAAAATATAACAAGGATTACCATAAAATAACTTATAAAAAACAACATTTGGAACACAGCACAATTAATAAGAGTATCTTCTCTTATAGCGGGACAGTGCACGTCATTTGGAGTGGTTGAAGACTGTGAAGGACAGTCATGGTTCTGTGGAACTGTCATCTCTCTCCTTAGCATCAACCATCAATAACAAGGGTATCTACCTAATCAGTGCACAAAATATAAAAAAGGTAAATGAAGCAATTCAACTTGATTGCATCGCTAGATCAATGCAGAGATCTCTGAGACAAAGAATCTACAAAACTATGCCTGAGAATGTATTTGGTTTTTGGTCTAGTTGAGCCTTGACACTGCCCTGAAGCTGCAGATTCCAGAGGAGCATGATGAGGGTCAGCAGATGCGCTGCTATTCCCTTGAGGACCTGAGGGAGCTGCAGAACAAACTCATGCTCATGTCTGGAAAAGGGGATCAGGGGCAATGTGAAGTTGATTACTTTGCAGAGGTATATTGAAAAGTTTGTTTTCCGTAGATTCTAAAGGAATTCAGATCGTTTCACATTTGACATTTTTTTTGTATATTTTATTTTAAATTGCTCAAATGATTTATCATAAAGACTCAATAACGCTCCATAATCCATAATGTCGAAAAACTTAGATAGCTAGATGTTGTAGACCTGTGCAATTACTGTGCAAGGTCCTACAATTTACACTGCATGCCAAGACAAAAACCACGTCCAAATAATCCACACAACTCTATAGACATAAACTATATGTAGTTTATATGATCACAGAGTGAAATTGAACACAATTTAATTAGTTTATTCAGCAAAACTTTGTGTGCGTACTGAACATATAAATCTGACTCTTAAGTTTATTTCTTTTTTTCAGGTTTTTTCAAATGTTCAAAGACTAGCTGAGGCATTCATTGCTCTTTACACTGCTGGGAATCCACTGTTCAGGCATTGGGAAGTGCAAATAAACTGCTGTTTAAAAAGTGAGGCACCCAGTATTTTGATGGATTTCAACTTGGACAGTGTTCTCAGTGTCATTGTGGAAGGCAGCATAGAAGAGCAGCTTCCTGAACTTTGCAGGAAAATGGAGAAATGCCTTGACTACTGGATGGATTTTGTTGACAAACAGAGATCCCAGCATTACTATCTTAACTACTACACAGCTGAGCAGATTGTCTACCTTTGCAGCAAGCTGACTTTGCAAAATGTGACCAATGTAGAGGACCAGGTTCTCATGATGCTCTCTTTCATCAAGCCAAACTGCTCTGCCTTAGATTTGAGGGAAGTTTGGCACGCACTTCAGTACGAAATCCTCAAAAAACCACAAGAGCAAAATGAGGACATTGAGTTTCAGACGTTTGTTGTGGTGCCAAGCGAGGGAGAAGACCCAGACTTCACCGGTGAATTGGATCCTCTGGCAAGTCTTGTGGAACACGCAAAGGGTTTACCAAAATTTGATCAGATATGGAATGCTTATATGAAAGACATGAGGAATTTTCTCCCCAGCATTCTTGATATAAAAAATCTTGGAAGACTGTTGGATATACTGGCCAACAAACACAATGAGAGTCAAGAAGAAGACATTTCTGATGATGACACTGGGAATTTCATACACAGACAGCTACCCAGAGGTCTGGCCACTGGAAACCCAAACCTCATTGTTTGCCCACATGATGATGTGTTGACATCTTGCATCTCAATTTACATGAACAGTGAAAATGAGATACTTCCCACCTATGACGAAGTCCTCCTTTGCAACTCCTCAACACCATACGAACAGGTGGAGCTATTCTTCAGACGCTGTCTCCGCACAGGTTACAGAGGACAGAAGATATACTGTTTACTTTATGGGGATGTCCTCCCTTATGATGTGAGCTCTAAAGCTGAGAACTTTTTTCAGCGAATAAAAATGCAGAGCAGGAAGGATTACAGACTTGTTATCATTTGCAGCTCAGAAAGAGAACATGCCTACCTTCCGTCAGCCTTCAGCCAGTACAGATTGCACATGGTTCCAAAGGAGCTTTTGCCAAGAATCCAGAGTTACCTCCAAAAACACTATGCTGTCCCAGCAGATCAGTGCAGCGCCGCAGCTGCATTTAAAGACAGACTCTGTGTTGGTGTCATCTCAGCCAAAAGGGCTGGTGTTGGTATGTATACAAGTATTTTCAAATATTACTTTTAAAAAAAATATATTTATTTATTAGTATTTTCAAATATTACTGAATGGATGAAATTTTTGTTTTTTATAATTTGCACCTTACATTTGACCTTTGTAAACTTACATTTGACCTTTGTAATTGCAGGAAAATCACTTTACATCAGGAGGCTGTATGAAAAACTGAAGAGTTCAACCAAAAAATCATCGGTGATGAAATGCATTCGCCTGATTGAACCTCATGTTGATGAGAATGTCATCCTTCAATCACTGTTGGATGCCCCTAGAAGGAAAGAACTGACAGTGTTCCATTTTGACGTTACATCTTCGGTACTGGTCAATCAGTGAATTGTTTAATGTAATATAACCTTTTCAATCTCACATGTTTTTACAGTGTACATAAATGTCAAATTATTGTGTTTGTTTTTGAAAAGGTGCAGAAAGGCCTTCATGAATTTCTTTTCAAGTTGCTGATTTTGCGCTATTTGATGGACTCAGAGGGAAAGATGTGGAAGTGCAATAACAAGCAGCTGTACCTTGTAGAGATTTTGGAGCCCACTGTGAAGTCAGGCAGGAATGTTCCACGGCAGGTAAAAGTTTTTATAACCACAAACACTAATCATTTGTTCCCTGACTTTTAATTGTTGTTTACCTCGGGTTGTCTTTGTTTTTTTTTGTTTGTATAGATTCAAGCAGTAAAAAGCACATTCATAGATGTGTTCCCAAATATTTTCTGCCGGCCACCCAAAGAGGTACTAATGCTAGAGATGAGGAAGCAAGAAGATCCCACCATTGTGAGCAATGATGACCCACTGATGGATGATGAAGAATTCAGGAGTGAAGCTTTTCAGAGACCATACCAGTATCTCACACGGTTTCATAACCACATTGATTTAGATGTGTTCACTTATCAAGGTGTTGAGGGGACACACGTCGAATGCCTTCAGATGCTTCTCATGTTTTGCGGTGTTACGGATCCATCCTGGGCAGAACTAAGGAATTTTGCATGGTTCCTTAATCTTCAGCTGAAGGACTGTGAGACTTCTGTTTTCTGTGATGCCACTTTCACTGGGGACACACTGAGTGGATTTAAAACCTTTGTGGTAGACTTCATGATTCTGATGGCAAAGGACTTTGCCACTCCGTCACTCAGCATTTCTGACCAGAGTCCCGGCAGACTGCAGGTCAATCTGACTGGTGTCAGAGATGAAGACTTGGCTCCTTTTCGTATCAGAAAAAGATGGGAAACAGAACCACATCCGTACATATTCTTCAATGATGACCATGTGTCCATGACCTTTATCGGTTTCCATCTTCAGCTCAATGAGCAGAATTTTGTCGATGCCATTGACCCAACCTCTGGAAGGGTGATTAAAAAAAATGTCATGACAAGGGCATTGTATGAAGGCCTAAACCTGCAAAGAGTCCCTTTCAACATCAACTTTGATCGCCTTCCAAGAGGAGAGAAAATAGAGCGAATCTGTAATGTTCTTGGTATCCAGTGGCCTCTTGACCCAGATGAAACATACGAGCTCACAACTGACAACATATTGAAGATGCTTGCAATCCACATGCGGTTCAGGTGTGGCATCCCTGTCATTATCATGGGAGAAACAGGCTGTGGTAAGACAAGGCTCATCAAATTCCTTTGTGAACTGCGGAGGAGTGGAGTGGCCACTGAGAATATGAAACTTGTCAAGGTGCACGGAGGGACAACTTCAGAGATGATCTACACCAAAGTGAGAGAAGCGGAAGACATTGCTTCCATCAACAAATTAGACTACGGATTTGACTCTGTTCTGTTTTTTGATGAGGCCAACACTACTGAGGCCATCAGCAGTATTAAGGAGGTCCTCTGTGATAAGACTGTAAAGGGGGAAACTTTGACACCCAACAGTGGGTTGCAGATTATTGCTGCATGCAACCCTTACCGAAAACACACAGATGAGATGATTCAAAGGTTGGAATCTGCAGGACTCGGGTACCGAGTCCGAGCTGAAGAGACGGACGAAAAGATTGGCTCTATTCCTCTCCGACAGTTAGTGTATAGAGTTCAAGCTTTACCACCAAGCATGATTCCACTGGTGTGGGACTTTGGACAGTTAAATGATCACACAGAGAAAATATACATCCAGCAGATTGTACAAAGAGTGGCTGAAAACAAAGAAATTGATGAATGTTATCTCAAGTGGATCGCTGATGTCCTTTCAACTTCACAAAAGTACATGCGGGCCAGAAAGGATGAATGCAGCTTCGTCAGCCTGAGAGATGTTGAACGTTGCATGCAAGCTTTTGTTTGGTTCTTTGACAACCACGAAATGTTTTTTGCAGAGCTCGAACAGTTTGAGAGTAATAAAAATGCTGAGAAGGATGAAAGACGTCAAAGATGCCCTGAGAGGCGAGACCCTGTTCTCTGGTCTCTAATCATGGCCATTGGAGTGTGCTACCATGCCTGTTTAGAAGATAAGGATAAATACAGGCAGAGAATCAGCAAAAGCCTGCCAGCATTATACAGCCCAGCAAAAGTAATGCAGGAAATCTCACTCATGCAAGATTTACTTTTGAGTGGTGTGCCTATGGGGGATACAATTGCAAGAAACAGTGCCCTGAAAGAGAATGTCTTCATGATGGTTCTCTGCATTGAACTGAGAATCCCTCTCTTTCTGGTGGGCAAACCAGGAAGTTCAAAATCTCTGTCTAAAACTCTGGTGGCAGATGCAATGCAGGGACAAGCTGCTCATTCTGACCTGTACAAAAAGCTCAAACAGATCCATTTGGTGTCCTTCCAGTGTAGCCCCCACTCAACACCAGAAGGCATCATTAATACATTCAAGCAATGTGGACGCTTTCAGGAAGGAAAAAACCTGAATGAGTACATTTCAGTTGTGGTTCTCGATGAGATTGGGCTTGCGGAGGACTCTCCAAAGATGCCCCTGAAAACCCTTCATCCATTGCTGGAGGAGGGATGCATTGACGATGAGCCACTACCACACAAAAAGGTTGGATTTATTGGCATCTCCAACTGGGCGCTGGACCCTGCAAAGATGAACAGAGGCATTTTTGTGTCCCGTGGTGACCCTGATGAGAGGGAACTTATTGAAAGCGCTAAAGGCATCTGCTCCTCTGACGAAGTGGTTTTGGAGAAGGTCAGGGATTTCTTCCAACCTTTTGCAAGAGCCTACTTGAAAATCTGCCGCAAACAAGGGAAAGGTTTTTTTGGCCTACGTGACTACTACAGTTTGATAAAGATGATCTTTGCAGTGGCTAAGGCTTCCCAGCGGAAGCCCACACCAGAAGAAACCGTCAAAGCAGTGCTGAGAAATTTCAGTGGCAAGGTCGATGTAGAGCCAGTCACTGTTTTCACGAAGAGACTGCAGATTTCACCAAACTGGGAGAACATCAGTGCCATTGAGTTTGTGAGAGAAAACATTCATGCAGTTGGACAAGAAGAAGAATGTCGATACCTCCTGGTGCTAACTAAAAACTATGCAGCCCTGCAGATTTTGCAGCAATCTTTTTTTTCAGAGAGTGGTCAGCCAGAAATAATCTTTGGTTCCAGCTTCCCAAAAGACCAAGAATATACTCAAATCTGTCGTAACATCAACAGAGTAAAGATATGCATGGAAACGGGTCAAACGGTTGTGCTCTTAAACTTGCAGAACCTTTATGAAAGTCTCTATGATGCCCTCAACCAATACTATGTCTGCTTGGGAGGGCAGAAATATGTGGACCTTGGACTGGGAACCCATCGTGTAAAATGCAGGGTGCACAAGGACTTTCGGCTAATCGTCATTGAGGAAAGAGAAGTGGTCTACAAACAGTTCCCAATACCTCTCATTAACAGGCTGGAGAAACACTACCTGGACATCCAGACTGTCCTGAAAACTGAGCCGAAGAGGATGGTGGAGGAACTGGAGAAATGGGTTCGGCAATTTGTTACTCACAACAGTCAGCAATCCGCAGGGGCTCAGACGTACAAGTACCAACCCCCAGACGTGTTCATTGGCTACCACTCGGATACATGTGCTTCTGTAGTTCTTCAAGTAATAGAGAACCAGAAGGACAGTTTGGAAATCTCAGATTCTGAGAGGAGAATGCTTGACGAGGCTAAACTCATACTGCTCAAATGTGCTACACCAGACTCAGTGGTGCGGTTGGACTGTACAGGCCTTCCAAAAATGGAGAGTGAAAATCTGGCCAAGATCTACTTTGAAGAGCAGAATAACAGCTGTTTGGCCGACTACATACTTGCTCACACAAGGCAGGAAGTCCATTGCTGCGCCTTCTTCACAGAGGTAACTAAAGCTGTCATGCCAGTTTCATATATATTATATATTCAGGTGTATGTGATTGAATGGTCTAATTGTAATTTCAAACCAAAGGTGACAACATTCTCCCGACTTTTGACTGCTTTTGACTTGGAACCACTGGAGAGAATGTTGCATAGTGTTGAGCTTCTCTCACTGCAGCAGTTTGACACAGAGCACTCCTTCTTGAAGAAGATCAGGTTTGTGTAGCTACTAGGGGAATGTATCATTTAACACTGATTGTGGTCAATTTACCCAAATCATATTCATTCACAAAGTAACTTACAAAGTAAACTGCCATGGCAGAAGAGTTGTGGAAACAGATATTATACTTGTAAGCACTAGACTTTCTGTGGTATCTAGTAACATAAACATACAAATACCTAATGAGACAGAGCTCACTGTTTCTGAATTTGCTGCTTATTGCAGTTGTTTTAAAGCTATCTGAACATTTTGGCATTTGTATATTTAGAAAATGTTTATAAGTAAATATTGTATAAGTGTGATCTTGAAGTGTGTTCACAGTGTAAAGATCATATGCTTGTTTGCTTGTAGGAACTTCCTCACAGCTAAAAATAAAGGCCGCAGCGCAGGGCCCTGCAACAAGATCCTCATCATCCAGAGTGATTTTGATGAAGCCAGTCACAGCACTAACCTCATTGCATCTGCAAAGTAGGTCCAACACTTCCTCTCGGTGGGTTTTACTTGCTTTGGGTTTTTTGCCATATTAACTGTTGTTTATTTCCAGGTATTCATCGATTAACGAAATCAATAAGATAACCCAGGAGAACACAGGTAGCAAGGTGTTTGTGTACTTCATCACCAGACTGCCAAGAATGGAAGGAGGCACCTCTTACATTGGCTTTCATGGGGGTAAGACTAACACAACCTGAATTATATGTTTTTATCATGTTGTTTAAAGAATGGAAAATAATCTGAGACGTGTTAATATTTACAGGCCCCTGGAGATCGGTTCATATTGATGACCTCAGGCGATCAAAAGACATTGTTTCAGACATCAAAACTTTGCAAAACATGACAATCAGTGAAATGTTTGAAACAAAGATTCAAACGGCTGAAGGTTAGTTGGTGATAAATCAGTTATAGAAAATTGTGCTACTTTCTATGTATATATATATTTTCTTCACTTTACAGTATTTTGTATTAAATTGCAAAACTTCTTTTCAAGCCATGGAGATCGATGACATGTACACTGAGAATGAACAGGAGGAAACTGAGCAGGAGGATCAGGTAAGTCTAGACATGTTTGCATGGTCTGCACATTGTTGTATTACAACAATGACATTATTTTGTTCAGGATCACAACTAGACAACTAGATTTTACTCAGTGTGTTCTTCTGCAGGGCCAGGAAAGCATTTTGGACACCACAGCGCTGCTGAGGAGCTGTGTGCAGAGTGCAGTAGGCATGCTGAGGGACCAGGTGGAAAGTGGCCTTCGCAGTACTCAGAGAGTTGAGGTCCTTCTGACGCTCCTGAGTGACAGCGATGAAATAACAGGTACCAACAACTCTCTTTTTTTTCTTCAGTAGCTTTTTGTTACAGCAGTTGCAGTGCTCATTATTCTATCTTTGTTAGGTCAATTTCTGCAAACAGTGAAGAGGCATCTTCACTCATTGTTGGTGACTCTTGATGGAAACACCTTCTCAACCATCAAGAGCAACTGGGTCCTTAAGGAGGCCTCAAACATTGATGCTTTGCAAGAGGGAGGCACCTTTAGGTGAGTGCTTCAGTCGTCTGTGAAATACAATAAAAAAATGTATTTTTACCCATTGATATTTCTATTTATTTGACAACCACTGTTAACTTCTCCATTCACGGCAGGCACACCCTATGGAAACGTGTCCAAGCTGTGGTTGTCCCCCTCTTGGCGCATCTAGTTTCACTCATAGACCGCGACCAAAACATGGACCTCCTGCTTGATACCAACTGTGGTGAATCTGTTAAGAGGCTGTGGTTAGATATCTTTGGCAATGAAAAGCTGCTGGAAATCTCACACCTAACACTAGACCACATGTAAGGGTTGTTAATAATGCACATTTTATTAAAGAAAATATTTTCTTGGTGCTAAAAATGTTGGATGTGCTGTTCACTTTGTGTTTTTGAACTGCTTACAGCTCTGAGACCAGAACAATGCTTGTACAGAACTACATTGCGCAAGATAAGAACATGAGCTGCAGCATGCCCTTCAGCTGGAGGATTAAGGACTACCTGGAGGAACTCTGGGTTCATGCACTTCAGCATGAAGGTAGTGGATTGTTATTGCCACAATCATTTATATAGGGATACTGTGCTTTTTTTTGTTTTTACATAAAATTCGTATGTCTGCCAGGACAAACTCAAAAAGAGTTTGTTGAGTTCTTTTGGAAGACACCCCTTGGGCGCTACATAGCGAAAGCAGATCCAGAGATGCAGGCAGAGTTTTTCCACCGCTACCTTCAGGATTTCATCTCTATGACAATGAATGTGACTTCTCGTGAAGAGCTCCAGGTATTTTTTTTTTTTATTGTTAAGTTTGATGCTGGTCAGGTGGTACATGGCAGTACATACTAATGCACATTATTTATTCTCGTAGCTCCTGTGTGGTGCCTTGAATTCCTGTGTCACTGAACTGCGATTGCAGCTCAATGACACTGAAACAGTGACGTCTCTTCCATGGATCCACGCTGCATATCATGAGTTCAAAAATCGGCTACAGAACCTCTCCAGAGTGATGTCCATTGCACCTCAGCTGATCCAGCATCTCCTGAAACATCCTAATGCAGATGGGGTTGAACTGGTTAGCCGCAATTTTTATTTATTTATTTATTTTGCGGTTTTAGTGGCTTTTAATGTATATCGGTCATGTTCTCCTGTCTCGAAGGTACTCGACGTATATGCTGGTTTTGCATGTGTGGAGTACCTGGAGCCCACAGACTTGAAAACAGATGCCCAAAGACAAGCGTGGCTCAGGCAGGTGAAAAAGATCCAGGTTCCTATTGAGTTAATCTGCTCAGAGGACAGCGTGAGACGCTATGGAGAGAGAAGCAAGATGATTGTCAGGAGAGTCCAGTAAGTCAAGCTTAAGTAAAAACATTCAAACAGTCCAGAGACTGAGGTTTTTAGATTGTCTTTAGATAACTGTTTGAGCTGCATTGAAATGAAAGGTTATTTGCTGTGTGCCTTTGCTTTCAGAGCTGGATGGAATCGGATATTTTCTCTGTCTCTGTTTGTGGAACACATGCTGCTGGGAATAGAGAACCTGGAGAGAAAACTGGCTCCTTTAGTTTTGGAGAACACAGTGCGGCTTGGCCAGGTATGTCTGGGATCTTTGTATTAACAAACCTTTTTCACACTACACATCACCGTAAATCTCTCTTCACAATAGCCTCCATCATTTCTCCATCCATATCAAAATGCATTGCCACTCTCTCCCTTCAAGATACTGGAAAAAAACTCAGACCTCAAAACTCAGGAGCCGTTTGAGGCCGTAATTCATCTGCTCAAAACCTGCAAAGATGGAGCAATTGAACGCATCTTCAGGTAATCACTGATCTTTATACAGTGCCAGTCAAAAGTTTGGACACGCCTCTTAATTTAGTGGTTTTTCATCATTTAAAAATTGTCTGCATTGACAATATGACAAAATACATATGGAATTATTTAGCAAACAAAAAAGTTTTCAATTCAAATTCAATTCAGTTTTATTTATATAGTGCCAAATTACAACAACCAGTTCCAAAACCCTACAATAATTACAGAGAAAACCCAACAGTCAAAATGACCTCGTGTGAGCAAGCATTAGGCAACAGTGGGAATAAAAAATTGTGGAAGATAGCCAGAGATTAAATAATAACTAATGACTAAATGCAGAGTGGGGCATAGTAAAAGAATAAGAGGTGAATGAAAAGAGGTGCATCATGGGAACCCCCCCCATATCAGCCTAGGCTATTGCAGCATAACTGAGGTTCAGGGTCACCTGATGCAGCCCTAACTATAAGCTTTATCATAAAGGAAAGTTTTAAAGCACTCCCAAAACACTCTTGCCATTCTCTGTCAGCTTTATCAGGTCGTCACCTGGAATGGCTTTCAGTTAACAGCTGTGCCTTTTCAAGAGTTAATTTCTTGCCCTCTTAATGTGTTTGAGACCATGAGTTGTGTTGTGAAGAGGTGGAGTTGATATACAGTGAACAGCCCTATTAGAGTAATGTTCTAATCCATATTATGGCAAGAACTACTCAACTAAGTAAAGAAAAACGACGGTCCATCATTACTTTAAGAAATCGAGGTTAGTCAGTCCGAAAAATTCCAAGAACGTTGAAAGTATCCTCTAGTGCAGTCGCAAAGACCATCAAACGTTATGCTGAAAGGGGCTCTCATCAGGACCGCCCCATGAAAGGACGACGAAGAGTTCCCTCTGTTGCACAAGATTTACACTAGTTAATACTGACCTGTTTTAGGAAGGTGATGGAATGGTCTTAGAATATAGAAAGAAGGAGGAGGACTGTCTATTTTTTCTTATATGTATTTCCCTTTTTGGGGATTTTGTGTCTATTATTATAGCTTTAAATTTGTAATATTTCACTGGTGAATTGCAGGAACCTTGTAATCCCCAGTTGAACCATGGCTCTTCAATTGCATCTTTTTATCCAGGTTTGGTCTTACACTGTGCCCAGTGTGTATGGGAGACCCCCACGATCCTCTCTGCCTGCCATGTGATCACATCTACTGCGTAGCCTGTATCAAAAAGTGGTTGGTTCCAGGGCAGATGTATTGTCCCTTCTGCATGCATCCAGTTAGTGACAACTTTCCCATGGTTCCTTCAGATGAAATAAGGTTGGTAACTATATGTGGATAAGATCAAAGACTCCTGCAAAAAGAGCCAAGATATGATTCAATTCTTTCCACACAACACAAAATCTTTTGATCGGCCTTTTGCTGCTGTTTTATGTTGCATCGTGATACCTTGTCTCTGAGGAAATCTGTTTTGTGACAGGCTTTAAGACATCTGTGTAACTGTTGTAAATCTTGTTTTGTGTAGGAGTCTCATCAAGCAGCATGCCCAGTTGAGGAACCAGTGCAATGCTTTCTTCATAGACCTGGTGTCGACTGTGTGTTTCAAGGACAACTCTCCGCCCTGCTCTGCTGTCATTCTTCATTTGCTGTCATTTCTCATGGTGGAGGCCAACGCTGTTTCAATTCTCAGAGGTACTCTATTACTATCTTCCCACCCTGCTTAAAGGTCTATGTGCACACATCTATGTGTAATTGTACAATAACATATTTTAATTTTTTGCCCAGGTAATCGGCAGATTTTGACAAAGACGCTCTCTCCGTTTGACGACTCTGTGGATAAAAATCCAGTGGTGCGGTCAGTAGTGCTCAAACTGCTTCTGAAGTATAGGTAAGATGCTTTTTTCCCCTTTGTTATCGCATTAGGCCTATTTATGTCTGTGCAGGGCAGTTTCTCATTTTTGTCTAACCTCCACTGTTTTTGAAGCTTCGATAAAGTTAAAGGTTACCTGCAGCAGCATCTGACAGCAGTTGAGCAGAGCAACATCTTGGATGAGATGGACAAAACTGAACTCTACACCTTGTACATTAACTGCTTTGAGGTATGTGCTAATGCAAAAATTGTATTTGGATTTCAGTATTTTACGTGCAATTAAAAAAAAATTTTACTTTTCATCTTTTTAGGATTCCATGTTTGAGAGGATGCAGTTCAGGTCCTCTGCAGATCAGCAGACATGTCTGCAGGATGAATGTGCCTTCCTCATCGATTTCCTGCGGTCACATGGTCATTTTTCTAAAAAAGTTAGCGTAGAGTATCTGCAGCAGCTGGCCAGAGTGCGGATGGACCTGGATATGGCAGTGAGCATGTTTGTGGAACAACTGAGAGCCCTAGGTGCGTAATTTAAATGCAGTACACATTCTTTGTCATAGTCGTGCTGTGTGGCAGAAAAATGTTCCTTTTTATTAAAAGGTCATTCATTTTATTTTGTCTCATACCAGGCTCCAAGGAAGTTGGCCAAAGTGGAACCACAGCTTTCCTGAAGAGTGTCGTGGACTTGTGTAGGCTGAGTAAAAACGATTGGTATCGTGTCTATTTGATCCGTAAGATCTGCAGTCAGTATGGAATCGAATTTGTCAAGAAACTCCTCAAAGGGGATCAAATGACTTGGATCTTTCCTCAGGAGGTTCTGCAAAAGGTTCAGTTATCATCAGTTTAACTTTCACTGTTATTTCCCAAATAAAGGCAGACTTTGATGCTAAGTGATTTAATAATCAGTTTTCTTTTGAACTTTCCCAGGATGAGGAAGCCACACCGATAGACCAGTATCTTGTGTGTGGGGAAGATTACAAGACCATGAGAGATGCTGTTGCAAAGGTAGTTATGGAAGCCAAAGTTGATGGACTGGACGAGGCTTGGGAGGTAATGTTCCATTACTGTCTTGAGGGAAATTCAAGATCAGGAATCTGAATTTATATACCTAATGATGTTGGACTTTCACTTTTCCTTTATAGCAGTGCAAATGCCTTCCGCAGAGGAAAACTGTTTATTTTCTTTTGGCGCTGTACCGAGAAGTCACGACTCTCTACAGGGAAACCAATGCTAGCTTCCATCCCAAGCCCGAGGTAGGCTCTCTAATCAAGATGGGCTAAATAAAAATATCATCATCGTGTTAATTTCGTGTTAAATTTTTCATTTCTGTCTCCATTCAGTGTTTGAATATTTGTGTGTATTTTTTTTTTTTCACTAATAGCAAATAAAGGCTCTGGTGGGTTACATCCAGACATCGAAATTCCTCACCAGCCCACAGGTGAAGGGCTTTGCCGAGTCTCTGGTGACCAACCGGATCGGGCCGTTGGCTCTTCACCGCGGGGTCTCTGGTGCACAGTGTGTGTCGGTGGACCTTACTGTTCACTTAGCTGCTGTCTTGCTCTGTGGGAACCAGGGGATCTTGGCTCCACTCCAGCAGCTCGCAATGACACCTGCAAACATGCAGGTGTGTATAATAGGGTGTTGTGCAAGAAACCAGGGTCTGTTTTCCTTTTTTAAATAAGTGTAATCTTTTATCTGTTGATACAGGCAGCTTTCTTGCCCACCATGCCAGAGGACATATTAGCTGTGGCTCAGCAAGCTCTGGGTCAATTGCAGTGGTACCGTAAGTATTACACAAAGAAAACTGTAACAGATGATATGAGGTGACATGGTAAACATCTTTTTTGTATTTTCTTAATGCTTTTAACACAGATTGCCCAAATGGTCACCCCTGTACCATTGGTGAGGTATGTTATGTTCATTTGGTTTCGTAATACACTTTTAAAGCGTCTTTTTTTATTATTTTTTTTGTACTTGCATTCTTCTCGCATTTAACTTGGTTTTCTGTTTTCCTGTTTCTTCTCCTCTAGTGCGGCCAGCCCATGCAAACAAGTCGTTGTTTAGACTGCGGCGCTGTGATTGGAGGAAATGACCACAGGCCCGTTACAGGATTTCATGCTGTGCAACTGCAGTAAGGAGCCTAAAAAAATTGAAGAGAAAAAAGTAAAATTAGCAAAATAAAAAGTATTTCTCAGTATTTGTTTGTTCATTGTGTGCTGACAGGGGTGACCGCACTCAAACCGGCCATGTCCTTGGTGGCCCGAGCCGTAGAGACAATCCAGACATGCTGGACACCAAGAGCATTTCCCCCGTTCCTTTCACCATTATTCGCATGCTCACTCACATGGCCATGCTGCTTGGTGCTTGCGACCAACCACAGGTAACGTGAACAGAACTGTGCTGCTTTTCACTGTTTTCCATTGGACCACAAGTAATCCGAGTAATCTCAATAGCTTAATGATAAACCTGTGATTATCTGTATGCCATAAGGAAAGTGAGATCATGGGCACTCGCCCACTTTTTCTTTGTTTTGTTTCTAGCCTATTTCTGCCATTATCAAACCTCCAGTTCGAGATGTGGGGGAATTTCTACTTGCTCACCTGAGAAAGGACATGAAGCACCTCATCAGAAGCCTGGGTAAGGGGACAGACGACACAATCAGCACTGTCCACCTGGTCATCAACAGCCTCCTGGAGCCACAGCAGCAAAGATGTAAGTAAAAGCTTACAAATAGACTGATATTGCAGTGCTATACAAATATCCCATAACAAAGAAGTCCCATGTGGATAATAGGAGAAACATAATGGTTCCAAAACTCCAATTATCTGAATCTTATTTTCTTGTCTCCACTGTAAACCTGGAAGACAAGTACACAAGAAAGTGAGAAAGGCTGCCCTCTAGAGGGCATACGTTTAAGCTTTGAAGGTGTATGCTGTAATTTGGTTTCTGGGTCAGGGTTATCCATTGGTATCTGTAGCTTTGTAAATAGAATAGTCAATATTTTACACGTTTTAAATGATCTCGACGCTCCTTTCAGGGCCTGTTCCGTATGACAATCTTCTCTCCACCAAAGAAGCAAGAAATGGCTGGGAAGTTGAAATGAGCTCTGCCGTCATCACACCACAGCTGAAGGTACTAAAACTTTTACTCAAGTTTTTTTTTTTTTTTTTGTCTCCCAGAAGGAAACACATTCAGGAACTTATTCTGATTCTTATGTTTAAACATGATCTGTACATACCATTTCCACCCCCCCTTCTGTAACCCTCCACAGCACTTGGATAGACAGCTAAAGGAAGTGAACGCATTCATCCGGGCGGACTCTCGCATCTCTGCCAGTCCAATCATGAAGCTCATTTTTGGAGATCCTCAGCTCTTCTTGGCTCTGCTTCCTCCAAAATCTTTGATCCATGTTTCTGCTGTGTGGAGCTGCAGGGAGAAAGTGTCTCTGCTGAGCCTCACCCACATCGTGGAGCAAAATGATGGCAAAGACACCCTGCCTGTCCTCTGGAGATTTCTCCATAGGGTGAGAAAATGACTACCAAACGTGAAAATTCACAATGTTGAAGAGGGAGAAAAAAATCCCCTCTAGCCAGCTTTATGAAGGTACTCCTCAGACACGGTGTCATAGGTGTGTTATGGTTCATTCAAGCATCGACTGGTTTGGTTGTAATCTGTTCCAAAACTCAATAACAATCACAGTGAAACAGCACAATTTCTGAATTTTTAAAAAATACATTTGTACATGTGGAATTTGTTTTGAATTGTCTCTTTTTCACAAGTTAGCACAAAACAGGAATTTATCTTAACACATTACTTTATTTATCATTTCTGATCATTTTTTCACTTTTAGGAAGCAGAGGTTCGACTGGTGAAGCACCTTCCTGAAATCCTTGCACTCCAGAGGGATCTAGTCAAGAAGTTTCTAAACATTGCTGACCTAACGTATGGCACCATTGCTGAATTTCTCCACAGCCAGAAAGCAGGTATTGACTTCACTGACGGCACCAGTGCTTCTCAGCCTTTTCAATTACGTGACTCATACACAAGAGATACAAAGTTCCATGTAACTCCTAATTACCTCTATTCTCGGAAATATCATTGTTAAGTAGCTGGCAAACCTGCAGTTCAAAGACTTGCCTGCCAAGGAGTGAGTTGTTTTAACCTGGAAGGAGACAATGATTGATTATTCATAAAGAGGAAAATCTCTTCCACACGTGGCCACCAGTGATGTTGATGTCTTAATGTGCTGTACCCAGTGAACTGCAGGTCTTTTGTGTAGTTGACATCTTTACACTAGGGATAAACTATTTGGTTTCTTCTTGTATGCAGTTTCACTCAAAGCCTGGTATGAAAAACACATCAGAATCTTCTTGGCAACCTGGAATCAGCTCCGCGTGTCACTGGCAACCAATGGTAAGGAGCCAGCGGTGCTGTTACACTAACGCTGACCTGTCCAACTTTAGGTTCTAACATCATTTAAAATGTTTTCAGGTGAGATTAAGATCCCGGCTGAGTTCTGCCAGATCGATCTGGACCTCAACAGTGACTTCAAGGTGCTTTTGCCACGGCGGCAAGGCCCAGGCCTGTGCTCCACAGCTCTTGTCAGCTACCTAATTGCTCTGCACAATGACATGGTATACTGCGTAGACAAGCACACCAGGGAGGAGACCAGGTGGGGGCGCTCATGCCACATTTTTCTCCCTTATGTAGGTCTGGCTGTGAGAAGACTGTGTCTGAACTTCTGCACTACATATTTAACTAAATTATCAGATATTGATAGATTAATTTAACATTCTGATATCTTAATTATATCTGGAAAGCATTTGAAGACAAACAAAAAAAGAGCTATATAGAGACACTGGCTTCTGAGTAAACTTTCTATTTATTCCTCTCTCAGATACAAAGTAAGCCCTGCGGATCTGACTGACCTGCATGTGATTCGTTACGAGCTGGAGAGGGATGTGATGCCGCTGGTTCTGTCCAACACCCAGTACAGCATCGAGCGGGGCCAGGAGACCCTTCATGAGTACGACTTGCCCAAGATCCAGCAGCAGATCATCTCACGCTTCCTGCTGGGCAAGCCCCTCATCACTCTCAATGTGAGCGAATGAGAATCGGGAGCTGCTGAAAATTCAAAGCAAAGTTTGTTACGGGACTGTTTCCCTCATAAGTTTGTTCGTCATCCACAGGGCATTCCCACACTAGTGAACAGACATGACCGCAACTACGAGATTATCCTCAAGGACATAAAAGAAAAAGTCAAACAAGTAAGTTGCGATAGGAAGTAGGAGGCTGGTATTTATCATTCATTTATCGCGCATCACAAATTGTGTTTACTGCACATATTGCTGCTGATAACCGCCATTATGATGCATGCCAACAGGAGCCTCTTCAGACTCTCACCCTCTTCGCTGTGGCTGGAGAGCTGCACTCCTACAGCGAGGTGTGCGAAGCTTTGTCAATGCTGGAAGTGGCCCTTGGGTTCCTTGCCATGACTGGGGGAGAGCCTCATATGCAGCTGTCCTGCTACCTGGAGGAGGTGCTGCAGATGGGAAACCAGATGGCTCAGCATATCCTCAAGGTCGGCCGGTCTGAGACACTGGTTATTTTATGCTGCTGCACTTTCTCTCACTTTCACAGAACTACTGTACCTACTGGTTACTTTTTATACAAAGAAATGCCAAATGTGCTTCAAGAGTAACTTCTTTTGTTACTAGTTAGGAGCATCGAATTTAAAATGGTAAGATCTTAATTGCTCTATGTTTATTGTGCCTAATGTTCTCCTTGTTTTGTCCACAGGCGTTTGGCATGTGTTACCTCAAACATTGTGTGGCACTATGGCAGCTGCTATCCTCGCTTAAATCAGAAAATATGCTGCGCCTCAAGAGGGTAAGCATCACAGAGCGCTACCAGTATACTGATAGATGTCTCACGAAATATTATTACGGCCATACATGTATTTTTCTGTGTTCCTTAGGATCCATTTGTAGGAGTTTCAGAATTGTACAAACAGGCCCTGGGTGAGGACGAGCACAGGCTGCTCACTGGTTTCTTCTCCAAGACCGGCACTGACACATTCCTCCTGGAGATGCATGAGTTCCTGGTGCTATTCCTCAAAAAGTCTGATGCAACTGATACTTACAATCCTGACTGGGGGTATAAATTAATATTTGTCATATAATTTCCACAATTTAAAAAATTGAAATCAATCGAGAGTAGCCTTGGGCAATATACTGAACCCTGAGCCCATGACCTCTGATTTAACTTTCTTATTTCGTCTTTTAAAGCTTGAAAATCACGCTGGTGTCTTACATCGAGCGCAAAGACATGGACGTTCCCCCTGAGGTGGAGCTCTTCCCAGAGGAGATCCTCCTGTCTCATTATGTTGAAGCCTGGAAGTTCATCGTCGCCTTCAAGCAGGAACGTGGACAGAGACAATGAGTGCAAGATTCAAGTTTTTTTTTTTTCTGACTTCTACATGTGATGTCATGAATCCATCAGATGAAGTTTACATCTTGAAATGACAGTATTCACGAATAATATATTTACACATATACAGGTAAGATGTGCCTTTTTAAGAGCACTAATGGCAAAATAAGTGTTGTTAATGTGAGCCCCCCCCCCCCCCCTTGTGATCTGTTCTTGTATCACTTTGTACTTTCTTTGACTTGTGCAGTTGAAGTCCGTTTGCTTGCACTTCTGTCATAATGTGAATTTAAAAAAAATGTAACTAAATTTTCTCAGGTAAATTAAATGTAGGGGGGTAGAATCATATTGACCTTAATCACTACCAGGAATAAGGCATCTTTTTACATTGCTTAATTCATCGGTCACCTCTTGTCATTTGTCTCTTTTTCTTTTGTGTTTGTTTTGTAGTTTTTGCATCATGTGCAAAACATCTACTTGCCTTTCTCCCGGTTCCAAGCTTGCTGTCATACATTCCATTTTTAAAAAAAAATGTATTTTCTTTGAGTTTGTATTACTGATTAGCATAATTCTTCGTCACTTTCTGACTTTTTTTATATGTGGGTTCTGTTCTATACACTGCCTCCAGCAAACCTCTAAAGACTCCTACATGTCTTTTTCTTTTGTTTACACTGAGGTTGTATGCCAAAAACATGCATGTTTCAAATATAACCTCCTTTTCAACACATGCTGGCCTGTCTCACCACTAACTGGCTCTGACCTGTTTCATTATTTTCCATTATACAGTAGTGTATGCTGACATAAATAATTCTTTAAGCAGTCTTCAGGAATAGTTCTTCCGGCTTCCTGAAGGACATTCAAAGCTCTTCTTTAGATGTTGGTTACATTTTCTTCTGTTCTCTGTCAATATGATCCCACACTGCTTCAATAATGTTGAGATCCAGGTTCTGGGGAGGCCAATCCATGACCTATAGTGCTCCACTGTGGGGGGTTTTCCTACCCAGGTATACTTTTACTCCATTGGTAGTGTGTTTGGGATCATTGTCATGCTGAAAAATGAAGCTGTTACCAGGTGGAACTGCATGTTGGATTTAAATCTTATGGTACTTTTCTGTGTTCATAATTCTAACAATGTTCCCAATATCTCCAACGCCACTGGCTGAAATGCAGTCCCAAACCATGACGGAGCCTTTACTGTGCTTTACAGATAGCTACAGACAATCACTGTTCTGCCTCTCGCCTTTCCTCCATACATACTGATGACAATTTACATTTGGATTCATAGTTCCATAAGACCTGTTTCCACTGATTTTTAGCTTCAGCCTGTTCTCCCGGTTTCCTTAAGAATGGCTTGTTGACAGTGCTCCTTCCACTGTGACCATTTGGGGTTCATCCCTTGAGTTGGGCCCCTTTTTTATGCTTGAATGATTAGTGGGTCAGTGATAAGCGGTTTAAGAAACCAACAGACAAAAAGGTTCCTCTGAAAATGGATCAGGTATAAGAAAGTGAGTGAAAAAGCAGCCAGTGTCCAAGGCAACACCTTTCTTGTTTCCTCATATCTTCTTGGTGCCATCTGCTCGTAGGCAGTTCTGGTTAACTATGTAAATTAGTATTCAATGGTTCCTGACACTCTTCCTGCAATTACTACTGACTGTAACATAATAGATTTTTGACAGTGAAGTTCACATGTTAATTACTCCTTATTTACACTTTACATCACTGCTTAAAACCAACACAGGCTGTACATGATGTAGTGTTCAGGAAATGTCTGCCTGCCAAGGGTTTTATGACTTTTTGACCCTCTGTTGGTGGCGAGCTCAATGTGTTTCTGATCAGCCTGATGGAAATGATAAGGACAAGACATCCACAAGAATGCCGCTGACAAGCTCCTTGATTCAATTTCCTCTATGTCAAAGTAGTGTTTAGCATAACAATGACAAATGGAAGCATTTGCCTGTTAAAGTAAACCATGTCAGCGCCCACCCTCTGGAAGTCGTCAGTCAGTAAATGATACCTGCAAGAATGGTTGTTACCCCGGGTTTTTTTTTTTTTACCACTTTCACTCAAAAAGAATATTCTTTACTTAGTTCCACAACAACGCATCCATTAAACCGCAAAATCTAATTAAGAAATAGACTAATGAAACGGATAAGGCGACGATCGCAGCCATGCATTTCATTTCAAGTTGACAGCCAGAGCTTTTCTGGGCTATCTGGGCACATCCACTGCTGCTCATTAGCAAACTCATAATGTGGAAGCAGTGTACACGGGGTCAATAAACACGCCCGCAAATGGGTCGCCGGCATGATTTGTGCAACTGTACTCTACAGCAAGCTTCAGTGAGCAAGTTCAATCAGTTCCACTTCCACTTCTGTAGGCTTCAAATCCACCGTGCCAGTGATACAAAAGGAGGGACACAAAGAGGCCAAATTATTTTCCCCCTGCTCTCTGTTTGTTTTTATGTCCTTGTTTCTTGATGAGGAGGAATTAGGGGCAAAATTACTGCACATAATGGTTCACAACTAATGACATTGATGGTTGGTGGACATTTGGGATCGGAACATGAGCGTTTTTTTTTTTTTTTTAATGTGGGGGAATTTGTGTAAAAAAAAGTGGGATATGGTTGGACA